>BJCM01070714.1:0-19158 GCA_018326385.1 Flaveria bidentis | reverse complement strand
TTTATTAATATAATATTAATTTTCTGAATTATAAATTATACAAAAAAACTAATTAAAACAAAAATGGCAAAGGCCCGGTTCGAACCCGGGACCTCTTGCCTATTGGGTTCACAAGTTACCAGTTGGGCTATAGCCCATATCTGCTTAAGATTCAAAATAATTTTATAAATCTATAAATTAAAGAAAACCCCAAATTACTCAAGAACCCTAGAATAAAATTGTGTCAAATTGAACATCAATTTGGATATGTTAACCAAATTAACATTAGGGCTTTGTTTACCCATGTTAAACTGAGTATAATGATATGTATAACTTACGGTATCGAGTTCGAATTGTTAATCACGGGTTTAAGAACGCGTCACGACGGGTGGAGGTTGGTTTGTGGTGATTGAGTTGATCATAATCAAATTCCTTTCGTATGAAGCTTTAGAGAGTGCTTATGATTCAAAGCCCTCACTCAATTTTAAGTTAAAATGCTTCGAAGATGGTTGTCGACCAAGTTGCAGGTCGCGATGAAAGTGATGATCGAATGTATCATTTGTGTGTTTCTCAGGAGGAATTACGTTGATTACCAGCTTAAGAATAGATAGATGATTGATTAGGTGGGTTAATTGGGTTATTACTACGGTTTAATGTTCGAACGGCCATAAACTTTAAGGCTTCGGTTTCTTGATCGATTAAGGTTTGTAACCGACTCGTAAACACGATTAAATGATTCCATCAAGTTCGAAACATGTACACGGTTGAATTTGGAACGAGTTGGAAATGTTTTTGAGCGGTTTAATGGGTTCTTTAGGGGTGTACCGCGGCCACCGGAGCTCGGCCGGAGGTGGCCGGAGAGCTGCCGAAAATACGGGACCAAGAAGGGGCTTGGTTATAAACCAAGTTACACTTTGGTCCCTCATGTTTTAGAACCTTACATTTTATGCAAATAGTTTGTGAATTAAGTTTTGAATTTATAATTTAAACCATAATCTTTTAAAAGTCAAATTTTAAAATTAACCCAAGTTACTTATCAAACTTTTATAACTTTATAAGTTTGTTTAACTTTAAAATTTAATTCTTTATTTTTAATTTAGTAGTTAAAACACATAAATAACATTTAATCTTCATACATTTATAAAACTCTATTTTATAACTTATAAAATTAATATAAATTGTTTAAATGATTTTGATAAATGGAAATTAAATAAAACTATTAGCAACATTGGTTAAGTTGTATATTTGATGCATTCGACCCATTAGAATTTTTAAAATAATTTTAATAACGGAAGTTCAAAATGGATTCGGGTTTAGGTTTAATTTTGAAAACGACGGATGTTACAATCTTCACTTTTGGCAAAACCGAATTCGACAATTCTCTGATCAAAATGAAGATTCCAGCTACGGGATACCTGTTTAAGTCCATAAATAGACTTATTCAGTTTGCACACCTTATTTGGATATTGTGGATCGACAAAACCATCAGGCTGAACCATATAGACATCCTTAGAGAGATGTGCATTTAGAAAAACGGTTTTGACATCCATTTTCCATATCTCGTAATCATAGTATGCGGCTATGGCAAGCAATATCCTAATCGATTTGATCATAGCAACGGGTGAGAAAGTTTCATCATAGTCAACACCTTGAGTTTGAGTGAAACCTTTCACAACTAGCCGTGCTTTATAGGTGTGTACATTTCCATGCATGTCGGTTTTTCTCTGGAAAAGCCACTTGCTCCCTACAGCCCGTGAACCGGGAGGTAGCTCAACCAAGTCCCAGACTTGATTGTCTCGCATGGATTGCATCTCGCGTTCATGGCATCTAGCCATTTCTTAGATTCCAGATCTGAGATAGCAGATTTGTAGTTAGTAGGTTTATCACCAGAATCTGCTACTACCAGAACCTCGGGCCCTCAAGATTCCAAAGATATCTGTCAGGTTCTTTGCGAGTTTTGCTACTTCTGCGGACGCTTGTGTTTATGTCTAAATCAGCAACAATTTCTTGTTGTTTAGACGCACCGACTACATCAACGTTTGTTTGAGGTTCTTGAATTTCTTCAAGATCCAAAATATTACTTCCAGTTCCTCGATCAAGAAACTCTTTCTCAAGGAAATATGCCTTCCTTTTTATGGAAATCATATTTGCATCAGGATGGTAAAATTAATACCCGCTTCTATTATAATATCCAACGAAAATAGCTTTTTCGCCTCGAGGATCTAGCTTGGCATTAGACTCACTAGTGACATAAGCATCACATCCCCATACTCTAAGGTAAGACAAATTGGGTTTAGACCCATGCCATATCTCATATGGATTTTTGTCTACCTTCTTAGTCAGTGCCAGATTGACAAGGCGGGCGACGATCATAAGAGCATAACTCCAAAAGGAGTGAGGTAAGTTAGTTCTACACATCATCGATTAAACCATATTAAGTACGGTTCGATTTCTCCTCTCACTCACGCCATTAAGTTGGGGTGTGCCTGGTGGAGTGAACTGTGAAACAATTCCACGTTCCTTTAGATGATCAATGAACTCTTGACTTAGGTATTCTCCACCTCGATCTGATCGAAGTACTTTGATAGTCTTACCAAGTTGGTTTTCTACTTCGTTTGGAAACTCTTTGAACTTTTCAAAGGTTTCATGTGTATGCTTCATAAGGTAGACATAGGCGTATCGACTATAATCGTCAATAAACATAACGAAGTATCTTTCATGATTTCTAGACCTGGTTCTGAAAGGACCACATACATCAGAATGTATAAGTGCTAACAGATCCTTGGCTTGTTCACCAACATGGGTGAAAGGATCCTTTGTCAGTTTGCCAACTAAGCAAGATTCACATTCATCAAAAGATTCATGTCTTGTGGATTCAAGAATCCTTTAGGACTGAAGCCTTTTCACACGGGCCTTGCTTATGTGGCCAAGTCTACAATGCCATAGAAACGTATCGTTAATTCCAGATTTGATACGTTTTGAAAAATTATATATGTTATTATTTGTTTGAATATCAATATCATAAATACCACTTCGAGGTTTAGCCTCAAAATAAAAGACATCATTCAAGTAGGTAGAAATAAAGCATCATTAAAAACGTACTTGAATCCTTGTTCAAACAATAAAGAAACTGAAATAATGTTTCTGGTTAAACTAGGAGCAAATATACGATTATCTAAAGTAATTACATGACCAGATGGACAAGAAAGATGATAAGTTCCAGTTGCTAGAACCAGTACTCTTTTCCCATCACCAACAATAAGCTCCATGTCTTCTTGTTTCAGTTTCTTCCACTCTTCAGGCTCCTGCAAGACATTAATGATGTGGTAACCACATCCAGTATCAAATACCCATGTGTTGCTGGAAACAATGAAAAGTTCTATAATATAAATAAGAGTACCTGAAGAAGTGCCTTCACCATTGGCCTTCTTCGTCCTCAGCTTAGCTAGATAGTCAGGGCAGTTACATCTCCAATGCCCCATCTTATTGCATTCAAAGCAGTGTCGCTCCTTAGGAGGGGGTGTTGTTTTGTTTTTAGCCAGCTGTTTTGTTGTTGGTGGCAAGCCAAGCAACAACAACTTTACTTTTACCCTTATTGTTATAAGTTTTCTTCTTGGGGTTTGGCTTCCTAACACCAGTGGATCGGACCATCTACATTTGACAGGCTTTACCAGGTATGTTTTGCTCAATAGTTTTGAGCATACCATGTAGTTCAGCTACACTCTTAACCCATGCATTCATATTAAAGTTCATTACGAATTGGTCGTAAGAACTAGGCAAGGAGTTCAAATGAAGTCCACTTCCATTTCATCTTGCATAGGCTAACCAAGTTTGGCCATTTGGTCAATGTACCCTTTCATTTTAAACACATGGGCACTAACAGGCAAGCCTTCTTGAATTTTGCAGGATATAAGTTGCTTCATGGTATCATAGCACTTTTGTCGGGCCTGTTTTTGAAACATGCCCTTAAGTTGCTCAATCATGTCAAATGCAGCCATGTCCTCCATGTTCTTCTGGAGATCAGGGGACATGGTGGCTAGCATAAGGCAGGCTACCTCATCGGCGTCCTCCTTAAATTTTTCCCAAGTTCTATGGGTTGCGCCGTATTGTTTTTTCAGGATCGTTGGGAACAACGCTATCTATAACATAGAGCTTTTTCGCCATCTTGAAAACGATTCTCAGATTGCGGTGCCATGCGAGAAAGTTGGTGTTATCAAGTTTCTCTTTCTTAAGAATAGACTTGAGAACGAAGGAGTTGTTGGTTTCTGAAGACATCTGTTTAAATAAGCAAAAATGAATTAATTAGTATATTAGATGTATTATTTCCTTATTTTAATTAATGACCCAATTACAGTAATCTTAAATAAGGAATGAGAATCTGGCTTGATCAGTTACTAAAGACAGCTGGGGTATGCAACATTTGTAAGTGATTAGGCAGACTGATAACACTTATCAATTGTAAAAATTGCACAACTCTCGTGTATGAGGCTACAACGACAATATTTGTCAATGCATTGATACGTTTAGCCTCATCTATGCCCACTTTTCTCTCTAAACAGCTGTGGCACGTAACAAGAGAGAAAAATAATAGTCATCCTAAAACAATTACTTGTGAAAGGGCCGAATGTGTCAACAAAATCCTTGCACCTTGGAAGAATAAACTAAATATCAAGTGCGGTGCTATGGCTCCAAACACTGATGTCTCGCTTAATATTCCAAGTAGTAGGGTGGCATAGACTATGATTATTATCTATGGGATCCAATTTTACTGTTTTACCGTATAGGGTCAAACACAATGTATAATTAAGTCATACGTCATTGTAAAAACTTGTTTTACAATTAGTTCATGATAATTAATAACGAACCCTTTCATCTCTCGAGACACCAGATTTTAATACCATATTTAAACTAGGTTTATCGTGAGATGGACAACCGATATTAAGTTGATAATTTTAAATTATTAAGTATTAAGTTTTGAAATTTAAACTAATTTTAAACTTGAAAACATATTTAATTATCCTTTTATTTTAATTTAGAAATTATCAAGTTTTAAGTTTTAAAATTCAAACTAATTTTGAATTTGAAAACTTAGCCGATTATCCCTTTTAAAGCAAACAATTTGTTTTAATATTTTAACAAGTTATAAAAATAAGTTTAAAACTTGTTATTTATTTTGATTGTAAAAAGTATTTTTAATTAGTTTGATATTAGGTTGGGTGTTTTAACCATAATAGCAAAGTAATATGTAAATCTAATGGCTATGATTGTTTGATCTCGCTAGAGCCAAATAGCAAGATCAAACCAGGTGACGGGTTAAAACACAAAACAACCACAAGGATGGACCTAAGTGCATCTTGTTGTCTTAATGGGCTCCCACTGACCCCTTGTTTCGTCTTGTCTCCAGTTTTGACTTCGGGTCTTCAAATAATACAATATTTACAAAAGAAATACAAAATAAAAGAAAACCCTAATCTATTACAACTTTGAGCCATCAAATGGGCCAAAACCATAAAACCAAAAACTAACAAAACTTAATCATAACATAACCATTCAACCACAGGATCCAGCCAGATTTATATATTAAAGCACAATCAAAATAATACGAGCAAACTTTTAGTTAATAAATATTTAACCAAAATAAATAAGTTGCCCAAAATAATATAAATCAGAAACTTCAAATAATTTTAAAGTTTGTGATCTATAACTGGTTAACAGACCGTATCTGATTTGCATGTTGTAAGCGTGACTATGATACCACTTCAGTGGTATCACGGTTTGGTTTATTTATTTTGAAACAATTAAGATAACTTATTAATCACATTAATAATATATATAACGCAACAGAGTAATAATAAAATAACAGAGTGAACCCAACAGGATCTGGTTACAAACGATGCAAATTCAGATTAATATTTAATCTACTGATGAGATATAATATACCTTGGTAAATAATTAACCGTTTGAAACACTGAGGGTTCAACGAACAATTGCTAGAAACAAACACAAAACAGGAACACGGTGGTTGCGAATACAAGAGGCGGGATTCACCGTTATGATAGGATTTCCAAGACAATCGCACAAGCCCAAAGGGATTCCAACGATTGTGGTTTTCAACAGATGAACAAGGCAGTGGTGACGGGGTTTGATTGTAATTTTCTTTGTGTACAGAAGAAACAATCAAATTGCTTTCAATTATTGTTGCGGATGTTTTTTTTAATTGAAAAGGTCCTCTTCCATGAATTGTTGTCCATGTATATATAATAGTTAATTAGGTTTAAAAATTAATTAATTATTTAATTAATACTAATCTACTCGCGGGCCCGGACCCGGTTAGATTAATATTAGCCCACGAGACAACCGAAACCCGAAACAGAACATTTAACATTTAAATGTTTTAATTAAATAATTTATTACTTTTATAAATTATTAAAACCCATTATGGTTCATAGACGCCAATTAATTAATTAACTGAAATTTAACGTTACTTGCTCAAGGTGTAACTCTTACGGGTCATAACTCGGTTGGCAATGTTAATTAATTAAACCCATACATAATCAAAGTTTCTGTGAAGAACCGACAACATAAACTTAACAATCGGTAAATGGATCTTATAATCAATTAGTACAATAAATGGTTTGATTTTATCATTTGTTATTGTAGTTAGAATGACGATTTTCCGACACAACCGACTCATACGAAGGAAGGATGTTCCCTAAAGCTACTGAGGTTGTTCATGGCAAAATAAATGTACCTAAGTGCTAATCCTATTCTTTTTCATATAGCACTAGGTTATTATTAATTTTTTTTCTCTTCTATTTTGATTGATCTCTTCTTGTATGTGTTTTTTTGTGCATATGAAAGTCTAATCAAGAGAGCACTTGATTTATATGATGGATATACAATCGATCGAGTTTCATTCTCTTGGTTTACTTTTATTCTCACTACATATGAATTTGAGTACACACTTTATGGTTCTTAAAGATCATCACAATTCACTAAACAAAATTAGGGTATTTGTGATTGCCTTTAATGCTCAAATAATTGTGTGCGTATATAGTTATAAAAGTTTTAAGAAGTTAGAATGGAACTCTTAACAGGCCTTGAACAAGATTTGTTGTAAAAGCTTGACTGACAAAAGCTAACGATAAATTGAGCATGATTAATAGTGGATTAGAATGATCAAAAGAAAACTACTAACTTCATACATAATTTTTGTGAAGATTTATGAAAAGTGTCTAATTGTTTTCGTGTACTTAATTATTCCAGATATGGTGAGCTTCGGTATCATCGCAGGATCATTCAACTATTTTGACAGCTTAACTTAAATCTTGGAGTGGATTTGCATTTAGCTATTTCAGAGATTTAATTGTCACCTTAAATTAAAGTGCAATGTATATATATTTGATGGTTTTGTATATACTTGATAGTTTTTGTTTTTATATATAATCTTTGGTTGTGCTTTAAATATATCATTTTTAAAATTTGTGCTACTTATCAAAAAATTGTAATCGATCAATAAAATAATTGACAAATAAAAACTTATATAAATATCGCTGTTATTGATCACTAAAAATTAAAAAATAAACGTGGTAGTTGGCATAAGATTAAGCGTTGCATTTGATATAAGAAAAGTTATAATTGATATAAAAACCGATTGTAATTGATCTCCAAATGCCGTATATGATTTGCCTGGGGAATTAATATATGGCCGGATTGGGCTTTTACAGCGCTCATGAAACATTATAATTGAAATTTCTTTTTATTTTAATAAACTTTTTATGGCGGTAATCTTGTTTCAACTTTATACTATTTAAAACACATATATTTAAGACGTTTGTTAAATTGTTTTAAAAAGTCAAATAAGCGCTTTAAAAACCATTTTTTTGTACAACTGAATTTGGCGACGATTAAAAGTAGTGGTGGTGATGATAGTGACCGGGTGGGGTGGCTATGATGAGTGGTGATGCTTGATTTCTTATACGATGGTGGAGAGATGGTTGAGTTGAAAGATGAAGATGAAGATTAAGATGAAAATGAAGAGTGAGATAGGTGGGGTTGGGGGTGGGGTATATTAGGTATTATTTAGAATTAAATATATTTTGTTTTTTAAGTTTGGGGTGTTTTGGTAATTTAACATTGAAAGAAAAAGTTAATTTTTATAAGCTTCAGGGACTACTAGCGTGTAGCCTTGCAGTCTTTACATAGTTTATGCACACATTTATAATTTTTTATAAGTGTGAACTAAACTTGAAATACATACAAACTCTCTGGGGATTTTCTGCGTAATTTACTCTATTTATACTTATCTAGAGGAATGTAGAGTTTATGTTTATTTAAGTTTCTATAAAAAAATAGAAAAAAATACAATTATGACAAGTTGGTTCTTGAAGTAAAAAACCTAAAAACAAGTAATGTTATTGAGATGTTATATTTTTCTCTTCTTCCTCTTCATCAACTTCTTATTTTTTAATAATGTTTTTTTCTTCGTCATCTACTTCTAAGATATGGTCGTAAGTTTTAATTTATTTATTAATGATTTGTTTTCGAACCTCCTTATTTATATTAAAGCAAACTTCGTTTTTGATTCTTATGGTTTACTTCAAATAACCCTACTAAATTATAAAAAAGGATGAAGCTACCAAAACTTAGGATTCATCACTTGGCCTTCAACTGTCGAATCATGCCAACTGCCGATCCACTACCAATTAGCATATGTTGAATGACTGCCAATCAGCATATGTTGAACCACTGCCGATCAGCGGTTAACAGATAAGCTATTGATCGATTGGTGCTGATCAGCACGAACTTCATGCGCTGCTGATCAACTGTTACACAAGACACGATTGTTTGTACGGACAATTACTGTGTTTAACCTTTTGGAGACAACATATAATGGAGTTGTCTAACTCTAATGTGCCAATTGTCTGTCTTGTTGTGCATTCTGAACATAGAATAGTTTATTACTATTTTTTAGATTTTATAGTATAAAACCTTTATACTTTTATAGTAAAGGAAAACTTTTGTCAAGCCACTTGTGTATCTACTGATTGTAACTCGTTGTACTAAGTTTTGATTAATCAAGTAAATACTTTGAAAAAACTTGTGTACTTATCTTCACTCAAAGTATTTGTGTTTGTTAGTAAGTGGTTAACTTAGATTCCACATTTGTTAACCGCTAATCAAACAAAAAATTGTTAATCCATTAACCCCGATCCAACAAATGGTATCAGAGATTTGGCTCTTGATTTGCTTGAAGTCAACTTTCAACAAATCACTTGTTTTTCTTTTGATCGCACAATCAAACATTATACTCCTTTACATCTCTTCATCCTTTGAAAATGACTACTGTAGCCATCTCAAGTAAACATGACTTAGAAAATGAAACTCAGACCAAACCTCCCATGTTCATACCACATGACTATGATACTTCAAAAATTAGAATGGAAGATTTTCTGAGAAATCAATATCTAAAACTGTGGCTCTCTATTCTGAATGGACCATATATCCTTATGGTTCAAGCTGCTAGTGAAGCTAGAGTTATGATTTCCAAATATCCCACAAAGTACTCAAATGAAGATATGAAGAAGATGGATGTGGATGCAAAGACTTTATGGCTGATTAGAATGAGCATACCAAACAAAATCATCCAAGGCTTAAAGAAATTCAGAACTACTCGAAAGTTATGAGAAGCATTAAAAGCCATATTTAAAGGAACTGAAGAAATGAAGGAGAACTAAAGAGATGTATTGAAGCAAAAGTTCAAAAACTTTGGTTTTAAAGGGGGGAAACCATGATTGCAATATATCTTTGATACGTTGAGCTACTAGACTCTCTAAATTGAATAGTAATGAAGATGGAGAATAGTGATGTTCTCAGAAAGTTCTTAAGGTACCTAACCAAGACATGGACAATCTACATTTTTTCCATTAAAAGAATTGAGACAATGACTTTTGAGGAGTTATATCGTATCCTGAGTGCCTATCAGATGGAAATGGATGTAGATGATGATTTAGTTGGTAGATCTTCAAACCCCTTAAAGTCAAGCTCTTATGGCACCTATTCATGAACCTTTTCACTCCCACTCCCACTCCCACTCTCAAGCCTACCAAATTCCTATGGTGACTAATCAAGTACCGATGATCACCTATTCTAAATCTCCAACTGCTGAATCTCAGTCATCACTATCTTTCAGTAGATGGAATCAACAGACCTCACCATCCTTTTCACCAACCTACTCTTCTAATTCAACCTTTTTCAATGGCAAGCCAAATTCTTTTAACTCTCTAAAGAAATTTTGGAACATATTCTTCAAATGATCTTGAGGAGATGGATATTAACTATCAGATAGCCATGATCTAATTTAAGGCTAAGCAGTTTCAGCAAAGAAATGGAAAGAAGTTCCTAAGGCAAAGAATATTAAGTTTTAGGTTTGACAAGAGCAACGTGAAATCTTTCAACTACAACCAGATGGGACACTTTACAAATAATGCAAAGCACCTTAGTCGAACCCATCTCCCCTAAGTTTATCAAACTTCAAACAACCCCAAACCTATAAAAGTCACTCTATGTTTACAAACCAAAGACATACAACAGTTGTAGCCTCAGGAGAAAAGGTGATTGACTGGAGCTTCCAAGTAGATGATGTCACTCCCATCAATAATGCATTGATGGCTAAAAGCTTAAACTTCTCACTTTAGGTAAATCCTAAACCTTGTTGTACACCAAAGTGCATTGCCAATGTAAACTTGTACAAAAATAAAAATTTGGATCTCATGAATGATATTGAATCAATCAGTCTTCTTAAAAATGACTTTAAGAAAAATGAGCAAGCTCAAAAAGTAAAAGATAACTGAGCTACAAAAGTTGTTTCACAATTAAAACATGGAAAAAATCAACTTGGAGACCTAAATTGATGATCCTTTAAGTAGATTGAAATTAGCATAATGTGATTTAGATATAGCTAAACATATGCTATAAATTCAATGTTTAAACTGAAAATTTTAAAAAATTGCTTGCTTTTACTGAAAACTCCCAAAAATTATGTCAAACTAAGACAAGTTTATGGTATAATACTATGAAACCACCAATGGCATACACTATCTCATATACCCCTAAATGCAACCTAGAAGTAAAAAAGCAAGTATTCACCAATCAAATCTATACAAGAGTAGTTGCTGAGAAATCTAGCCAAGCCAAAGGTGTCAACCACACCTAAACAAAGCTCAATGAAAAATATTTCTCTTTCTTCTTCTAAGCAGACACAAACCAAATTCATTAGACATCAATCAAAGTCCCAACACTCTATTCAGCAACCAAAAGGTAATACCCATATTGTTGCAACAACTTTTTAGGAAGAAGTCTTATTAGGAATTGATCCACATCTCGGCCCTTAGACTCAGCTCCTCAATCTCCCATACACATGTCTATTTTCTAGGATGAAATTGTTCATACTACACTTTAGCATGACCCATTGACTCCCCTTCCTATACATTACAGACAATGGACACTGTGTGTTTGTAGAGGCATCTAACCAAAATCCTTTATCCCGAGAGATTAATCCTATGGATTAAAGGATCAATGTAGAAGAGGTTGTCTCTATTGCTGATTGATCCATTGATTAGTGGTTAGAGATAACAAACTTAAGACCTCAACCATGCCAAATCCCCTTAAGAATGTTTCTCTAGAGTCATAATTTGAGGAGAGGAATCCAGGGCGCCAATAGACCACATCTAGTGGTAATGGTGTAAAGTCTCAGCCCGATAGCTCATCTCCTAAGGATTCCATACCTATGGATGAGGGAAGTCTTCAAAAAATACATGAATTTATGACACATAATCTTGAACTTGCTCAAAAATTGAATGCCTTACAAGCTGAAAATGCAAGGCTTTATGTTGAATGAGCCACAGTTCTCAATTCGAGAACAATTTGTTGAAGGGTTTGGCAGAAAGAGTCACACAGATGGAAGCTCAACTCAGGATTCTCCAACATCAAGCTACAAGAGTTACTTCATTAGAACAATAACTTATAACTCTTTAGCAATCAATAGCACGACAATGGATGTTGAACACAAAGTTGAATCACTTCAAGAGACCATTGACTTACAACAATCTATCATTCTAATTCTTTAACTCTAAGTACCACACGAACCTTTGGATGTTCCTTCATCTACCTATTTAGTGCCATGTGGAATCTCAGATGATGCTACCAAAAAGGCGATAGATGAGACCAAAGAAGCTAAGGATATTCTCCAGGGAGTGACTGGCCAGGCTGCCCAACTAATATCTTTCTCTTCTAAATAGGCTGAAGATTATGAGCCTGTATTTGAAGTAGAGGCCAAACTGAATAAGTTTCTAGATAGGTATGGCTATGCCAGTTCATAAAAGAAAGAGACGGAAGCTAAGAGGGTGATGAGAAGGATGAACCAAAAGTTTCAACTTGGGAAGAAAAGAATGACGGCAATGAAAAGTGTTGGATCAAGAAGAAGGCTGGTGCAACCAAAACCAAACACTTAGAGTATTTTGAGTACAACAATGAAGTTCTTCCGAAGATAAGTTCAACACTTCCGAAAGTATATGCTGAACTTCCGAAGCAAAGATCAAAGGAACTTCCGAAGATAAGCTTCAGCTTTTGAAGACCAATTCTCTGCTCTTCCGAAGTATGAAGTCTAAAGGGAGCCTCAGAAGAAGTAGCCACTTCCGAAGTATAAGTGGCTTCGGAAGAACAAGTTCTTCTAAAGCCAGTTAACCTTCGGAAGTATCTACTATGGACTAGTGGATATAAGTATGGTGTCTCTGACACTCCGCTGCAAGACCTCTAATACTGCATGACATTTTCCCAAAAGGCCATGTAGTTGACCATACTTTATTCCACTGTTCAACTTTATTTGTTAGTACAGTTACCAACTTTAGCTGGTGACAAAAGGTAAGTCATGGACATGTCATGACTACCATATCTTAGATAAGACATTATCTAAGATACCTTAACTATAGCTTTGTAGTATTTGCTTTAGTTATAGGATTCTAGCTGGTATCAAAGTATATTCGGTTGTAGATAGTAGTATATATAGTTTCTCACTACTTTTGTAGTAAGCTTGTAAGTGTCTTGTAATACTTTGAGTTAAGAAGTAATATATATACAAGTATCTTAAAAATCATTCTATCTTGTTTTCTTTGGGTTACTTAGTATATTATAATCAACTCTTAGAAGAACTCTGCTTCTTGAGTGTTCATCAGTGAATTTGAGAGAAATACTTGTGTTGTATACAAAACTGATCCTACAATTAGTATCAGAGCTTCTTAGGCTCTTAATTGTACAATCTAACCATCCTAATCAACCTCTTTTTTACTCACTCTTTCACTACACTCAAACATGTCCCTTAACTAGAAATCTGAATATGAAATAGGAACGATGACACATGCACCCATCATCACCCTAAAAACTTCAGACAATGGAGTAGACACATAAAAGGGTTCATCAGATTTCAAGATAGCCGCATGTGGAAATATATTGCCAATGGTCCTTACAAGCCGAAGGTGGCTTCACCTTCTGGAGTAGGTGCCATGAAAGAGACCTCATAAGGAAATTCATGAGTGCACTCCTAAATGAGTGGACATTCTACTATATCTCTATCAAGAGGATAGAGGACCTGAACACTCTCACTATGACTGAGCTATATGGTATTCTAGATGGATACCGTGTAGAGATGGAAAACAAGAGTGGTCGTCAAGGAAGCAGACCTTCAAGCCTTTCTGCTAGCAATGCTCTCATGGTTGCTGAAGGATCAAGTCCCCCTCAACCTCAGCAGTACCTGGCATATTCCCAACAGCCATCCAACTCTTCTGGGTCTTACATCACATTCCCTGAGACTCCAAGGTCTTAACAGGCTTAGCCCAGTCCCTTTCAGGACAACTGTGCTTTTGTCTTAGGGAGTGGACACTCTAATGATTTTTAGTTTTGTTTTGAAGATCTGGAATGTTTCAGCCCAGATGATGTGGAATACATGGACGTAGTCCAACAAATGGCTCTGTTAACCTATATGGAAAAAAGTTTTTCAAAAGAACTAGAAGGCAGTTCCCTCAGGAGCAAACTAGAAGCAAGTTGGGGTTTGTTAAAGCAAAGGCCAAATGTTACAACTGTAACCAGTTCGGACATTTTGCAATGGAATGCAAAGCTCCCAAATCAAACCCAGGATCTGCTCATGCCTCCTCATATCCTTCAACACCAAAAGCCACTGGAAAATCAACTAAAACTGTTGCTGTGGCACAAGAAGTTGATTGGAGCTTTATGGTACAAGATGTCACCCCTGCTCAAGCACTCATGGCTGGAACAGACAACTCTAAGGAATATGATCATCTTTGTTCTAACACCTGGTTATTTTTTTGGCTAAAAAAAAGAATAAAGTGAAGAAAAAGAAAGAAAAGATATTTTACCCAAGTTGAAGGGTAAAAAGTGTCCAAAAGGACAAAATGTTTGAAAAAGTGGGTGTAAAAGGTGATGGCCGCCCATCTATTTCTCTTGCTCATATCATTCGGATATTTTAGAGAGAGGAAGAAGGAGAGCTGAAAACTCTCGGATTTTGAAGAACAAGAGCATAAAAGTTCGAATTCAAGGTAAGAATTTGTGAGTTTATGGTGTTCTTAACTAGTTTTATCCTTGGGTGTATGCTTATGTGTGTTTGTGTGTGTTCGGGTGTGTGTTTTGGTGGGTTTCTAGGTGTCAACTTGTAGCAAATGGGTTTGAAGGAAGTCTTACCAGAAGAGGCTGCAAAGGTGAGTTCTAGAACCCCTCTTTTACATGTTTTTAACTATTTTGGGACTGGAAATGCATGTATGAATGTTTTTATTAAAAATGGGTTTTTCACCCATATGTGTTTATGTGTGTATGTTGCGGATGGGGTTTGATTTTGGGCTATGTTCATGTTTGATGTTGTTATGGTTGTGTTTCTATGGCTTAGAATGTAAGATTTAAGCTAGAACATGATAGATGGTGTTTGGGGACCGAATTATGATGTTAAGTGTGCCCTAAGCTGCTCATGCGCCCAAATAATAGCTCGTACACCCAACCATAAATAACGGCTTAAGTGTTCCTAATGCGGATGAACAATGGTTAATGTGGATGAACAAAGGTTAATGTGGATGAACAAAGGTTAATGTAGATGAACAAAAGTTAATGCGGATGAACAACATGTCAATACGGATGAGTAAAAGTCAATGTGGATGAGTAAAAGTCAATGCAGATGAGTAAAAGTAAATGTGGATGAGTAAAAGTCAATGCGGATGAGTAAAAGTCAATGCGGATTAGAAAAAGTCAATGCGGATAAGTAAAAGTCAATGTGGATGGTAAAAGGAAATGCGGATGAGTAAAAAAGAAATGCAGATGAGTAAAAGGAAATGCGGATGAGTAAAAGAAAATGCGGATGAGTAAGAGGAAATGCGGATGAGTAAAAGGAAATGCGGATGAGTAAAAAGGAAATGTGGATGAGTAAAAAGGAAATGCGGATGAGTAAAAGGAAATACGGATGAGTAAGAGGAAATGCGGATAAGTAAGAGGAAATGCGGATGAGTAGAAGGAAATACGGATGAGTAAAAGAAACGTGGATGAACAAAAGAAATATGGATGAACAATAGGAAATGCGGATGAACAATAGGAAATGCAGATGAACAATAAGAAATATGGATGAAAAATAAGAATTGCGGATGAAGACTTAGAATATTTTTCTAATTTCCGGGGAAAAGTGTAGATGTAGGCTTTGACTTGGGAGGTTCCCGAGGGTTCATGTAGGTTGACTTTTGAGGTCATAGATGATATGATGGGCATGAATGATGTTGTATGACTGGTGCTTATGCATGATGGTATGTATGATGTATGTTATGTATATATGATGATGCCCTGTATGGTGATGTTGTATGTTTATGTTGATGTTCCTTATTATGTATGATTATTTTCCTGTGGCTTTACGTTGAATGTTAATGAATGAAATGAAAGTATTATGTAACGTAAAGCAGAAGATAATGAAAAGAGAAATGTAATGTAAGAATGCATGCATTAATGAACGAAGGAAACTAAAGTAAGTCATGCAAGCCTTGTATGTGGAAACGCGCCCAATGAAGGGTGTTAGTTCAACGATGTGCGGGTTAGCTACGCCAGAAGGATGCACACTGGGGTCCGTCTTTATGACCGACCATTTGATGGAACCTTTGTCGCTTACCCTAGTACTGTGGTCAGGCCACCGGGCGCCATGATTGGGGGTCTATGATAGACCTCGGCCTAGTACCCGCTTTATGCGTGACGATGGGGTATATCACATGACAATGGTACACCTGAATATACCCTAGGTATTGTGATCAAGCTGCTGTGCGCCATGACAGGGGGTCTATGATAAACCTCGGCCCAGTACCCGCTTAATGCATGACGGTGGGGTAAAGTTCATGGTTTTGGTATGGAATGTAAAGAAGTAAAGATGAACGTATGAATGAAAGTAATCTATGAAAGTGAACGAAAGTGAATGATTTGATGTATGATGAATGAACGGAAGTTAATAAATGAATAATGAAGATAATTATGATATTATCCATGTGTATGTATTATGCATGATCACGTACGATAGTAAAGAACAGTTTATAAATGAAAGATAAAGTATGTTTTACTTAAAACTAGAACTCACTTAGAAACGCTAACTTTTTATGCATTTTCCAGTTGGCAGGTAAAGTTGTTGAGGATGGCACGGCGTGGCTAATTGGCTCTTTTGGATGACATTCTTTTGTTTAATGTTTTTGCTTTGTAATGCGAATGAACGATGTTTTGAAATGAATGATTATATTAACTTTCAAAAGCATTTATAATAAGATGAAAAGTTATTTTAATGTTCTGCTGCGATGTTTTATGAAAGTTAAATGTAATTATATGTTTTATGTGCAATGATTAACCAGCTGTAAGTGTCCCGGGAACGGGGCCTTACACTTGTACTCCAAAATGTATTGCTAAGGTTAAAATGTACCAAGACTATAACATGGAAATTAAATCTGATATTGAGTCCTTAAATATTTTAAAAACTAATTTTAAAAGAGCTGAATCTGACTATCAAAACAAAATTAGAGAGTTAGAGAAAAAAATATCTTCTTTAAAACATGAGCATACTAACCACAGGACTCAAATCAAGGATTTAATATCCAAGTTAACTAAGGCTCAATCCAAGCTAGTAATAGCTGAGGCTCAAGCAAGGAAGCATGCTATCTCTGAGCAAAACTTCCAAACCACTCTTGCATCATCCTCCCACTCAAAAATTTGTTATCAAAACAAAGGTGGGTTGGGACCAATGAAATTGCTCCACTACACTCTTATGAGTCTATTAGACAACCAAGGTGTGGTACTAAAGAGCAAGAGGTCCCATCTGCTGACCCATCTTCACATGAGTTGAAGAATGATGCAACCATGGAAACCACTACAGGGAAGGAACATGTGAATAAATCCATTTCTACTTATAGATCAATCCATATCCACCAAAGCTAAAAGAAACCAAGCAAAGGCAGCCAGAAGAACTGCTAAGAAAGTAGCTGATTTTGAACTAAAGATTGACCCAAGACAAAAGAGTGTTTTCATTTCAGCTGGATTCCAGGTGTAGGCACTTCTGATTTTGGAAAGGAGTGTAGTACTAATACTCTTGTCCTGCCAAAGGATCAGAAGTCAAAAGGGAAGGTTGTAGAGGAAGACAAGAAGATTAAAAATCCTCAACCCTCAATATCCCTAAAGATTAACATTGCATGCATAATGTGTGGACTGCAAAACACTTGGCTAAAGATTGTTATTACAATCCAGCAAGCACATATTATGCAAATAATTTTAACAAGGAAGCAACCAAAGATGGATTCATATTTTTACCCTATCACATGGTTCAAGTGTTGAGAAAAGGAAAGCTGGTTTCCGAAGCTAAGTTGCTTTCGGAAGAAACTCATTCTTTCGAAGGGAAAATGGCTTCGGAGGTCAAGCCAAGGAAAGCTCAAAAGAACAAAAGAGTTTCCTCAAAACCTTTTGAGAAGAAGGCTACTTCAGAAGAGAAGGTAGTGAGTGCTTCTTCCAAAAACAAAGAAACTTCTAAAGAAAGACATGCTGCTCAAGCTTCAACAAGCTCATTAAAACGGATCAACCAAGGGATGGAATGGAAGATCAGACAAGATGTTGCAGCCATACCTTCCTCTTCAAATACATCAATTTAATCTTCTACCATTCATTTTGGTTCAATTATGCCATCATAAATGGAAGAACCCAAGACCAACTAGGCTTAGGTTTCCAATCAAAACTAACTTTTCATCTTATGTGCAGGGACATTCATAGGACAAGAATAATAATGTTTGGATAGTGGACAGTCGATGCTCCAGGCACATGGCTGGGAACCTATCTCTACTTTAACAATTTCAACATTTCGATGGAGGTCCTGTTCAGTTTGGAGGTGAGACCGGAGGATACATTTCAGGTAAGGAAGTGTATCCAATGGATTGTTAAGAGTCGACAAAGTGAACTTTGTCAAACGGCTTGAACACAATCTCCTAACTGTTTCTCAGTTCTGTGATCAAAAGCATCAAATGCTTTTCACAGAGCATGAGTGCATCATCCTCAAACCTGGGATGATAATTCTTCAGGAATTGGTGCTTCTTAGATCTTCCAGAAAAAGGGATATGTACAAGCTGGATATGAACAATACTTCCCTATTGGGTGAAGTATCATGCTTTCTTTCCAAAGATGATGGTGATGAGTCTGCCTTACCGCATAAACGTATGTGTCATGTGAATTTTAAAACCATGAATAAATTGGTTAAAAATAACTTGGTGCATGGTGTGTCCAAAAAGGAATTTTTTTGTAGAGACAATTGTGTGGCTTGCTTGAAAGGAAAGCAACATAGAGTTTCTCACAAATCCAAAGAAGTTAACTCTATCATCACCCAATTACACTTATTGCACATGGATTTATTTGGTCCAACAAGTATAATGAGCATAGGAAGGAAATCATATTGCCTTGTGATTGTTGATGATTTCACAAGATTTACATGGGTCTTCTTTTTAAGAACTAAGGATGAAACAGTTGAAACGTTAAAATCTTTTATTCTTAAAATTGAAAATCAAAGTGATCACAAGGTAAAGATAATTAGGAGTGATCAAGGGATTGAGTTTAAAAATCACGTTCTTG
>BJCM01070713.1:0-10017 GCA_018326385.1 Flaveria bidentis | reverse complement strand
CATCATCAATCGCACATCATCAATCACACATCATCATTCATGCCCATCACATCATCTATGACCTCAAAAGTCAACTTACATAGCCCCCGGGAACCTCCCAAGTCAAGGCCTACATCTACCCGTTTCTCTGAAATTAGAAAAATATAAATTGTCTTCATCTACATTAGTATGTTGTTCATCCCTATTATCTTGTTGTTCATCCGTATTAACATGTTGTTCATTCGCATTAACTTGTTGTTCATCCGCATTAACATTTTGTTCATCCGCCTTAACATGTTGTTCATCCACATTTCCTCTTACTCATCCGCATTTCCTTTTACTCATCCGCATTTCCTTTTACTCATCCGCATTTACTCTTCTGCATTTCCTTTTACTCATCCGCATTTCCTTTAACTCATCCACATTTCCTTTTGCTAATCCGCATTTCTTGTTGCTCATCCGCATTTGTCAATGCACAAGACCAGTACTTGTCTACATCACTTCTAGTCTTCCGCATTTGTAAATACGGAAGAACAATCAGTTCTCCTCCAGTAGACTCTTCATCCGCATTAACTTTAGTCGCATGGCCATCTAGGCGCATGATGACATTTCAGGTGCATGAGGTTTTGGGCATATGGGAACACTTAGGCAAATTCTATAAATTAGGCACATGAGCCCTATTTGGGCGCATGAGCAGCCTCATTCGCTCCGAAACATCGGATTTTTGTGCCCAAACATCATCTATCATGTTCTAAGCTTAAGTCTTAGATTCTATGCCATAGAAACACAATTATAACATCATCAAACATGAACATAGCCTAAAATCAAACCCCATCCGGAACATACACACATACATACTTACGGGTATGAAACCCAACTTTTATAAAAAGTTCATACATGCATTTCCAGCCCCAAAATAGTTAAAAACATGTAAACAGGGGGTTCTAGAACTCACCTTAGTAGCGTCTTTGGGGTAATACTTCCTTCAAACTTGTTGCTACAAGTTCAACATCTAAAACCCACCAAAAAAACACACCCGAACACAAAAAACATTCATAAGCACATAACCGAGGCTAAGACCGATTGAGAACATCGTAAAAACACGAATTCTTACCTTGAATTTGTACTTTTCTTCCTTCTGCACTTCAAAACCCGAATGCTTCCTACTCTCTTTGCTTTCTCTCTCTAAAATCCGATTGATATGGGTGAAGAGAGGGTGATGGGTGGCCATCACCTTTTGCACACACTTTTTCAAACATTTTGTCCTTTTGGACACTTTACCCTTCAACTGGGTGTTACATCAGAAGATATGAAGAACCTATCATAGCTCATTAAGACATGTAAACTTCATTCATTAAGCCTTTATGGTTCAATTACAATCTAATAAAATTCTTTGGGATATTATATGAACTATTTAGGGTTATCATGAGCTATTAGGGAGTTATCATGATATTAAAGAGCAAATATACTTTAGTAAGATGTGTATGACGCATTATAAATCATTAAAATACATGAATTAAGTGAATGATCAACTCACCACTACTTTTATAAGGGTGGGGGCATCAATACCGTGAGCCCATGGTGAGGTCCGGATTCGCACGAAACACCACTGCTAGTCCTCACACGACGCCATTTGACCCTTTCATGGAATCCCCACCTAGTGTGCTTCTTCCTTCTTTTGAATGTTACAAAGAGTTCTTAGGCTACCCTAACGCCCCAAAAAACATAGTGTGAGCACCCCCTCCTCCAAATATTATGGTGTGGTGTGGTGTGACATGGAAAAATATGATTGATAGGTATGTGGTGTGGTGTATTGTGTGAGCACCCGCTAGCCCCAAACAACCTAATAATGTTTTTTTTACGTATAATGCTTATGATTAAATAGTTATAAATATACCAAGAAAAATATTTAAATGTTGTTGGGAAATCCCATGCATATCCGTGAGTGACTAGGAACCCACAACATCTCCAAAACAAAAAAGAAAAAACATAAAGAAAAATAAGAAGTTATTTTTGCTAAAAATGTAGAAGTAGATTTAAAAGGTGAAAAATCAACAATGAATACAGTCAGTATTAGTCAATTGTTTAGAAATACAAATTGATTTAAATAAACTATATATATTTATTTATAAACTTGAAAATATGTATAAAGGTGTAAGTATATCTTGCCTTGCCCTAGCCTAGATGCAATGATGAAAAGTTAGGGTAGGCAAGGGTAGCATTGCATTCCCAAGGAGAAGAGGCAACAAATCAAAATGCTTATGAAAGTGTCACTATAAACCAGGTCAAACATAGGGAATCAGGAAAAGAATTTAAACACGGTGAAAGAGAAGAAAGATCCTTGCCTCAAATGGAAGGGGAGGATTCAAAAGGGACGATCCTAGGGGATTATATATAGGGGAGCCTCATTCAAAGGTAACCATTCTGACACTAAATACTTAGAACCTTATAACATTTTATTGATTCACACGCTAACGGTGGATCATAGGAGAAATTGGTATGTGATCAAGAGAAGAGGTGGAGCAATTGAGTATTTCCGGGATGAACACGATTTCCATACACTCAAAGCAACAAACTTATATCCATGAGTCATGTTCCATTCATTAATCCAAGTAATTATGGAAAGGGAAATTGGATAAGAAATATGATCTCGATGCACAGCAAAACCAACTTCAAAAATTTCAAAACTACCAAATCTATAGTGATTAAAGATGAGAACTGGATTGATCCCAACATGAATAAACCTTTGAAGATAAGGGTTTATAGACATCCAAGATATGTGAGAAAGATCCCTTTACACGATCTAGTGCTAGTTAACAACTTGTCAAAGCTAATGTGGTGGAATTGTGAAAAAGAGATGGGGGCATGCGTTGATACATTGTGTGGATAAAGATTACCATATGATCGACCCTGTGGATTTGCTTAAATTTGGAAGAGAAGATTTGATAAGGTTGTAGGCGCGTCCAATTGCAGCTGATAAACTATTCATTATATAGCAGCACAGTTTGATTGGTTGATCACGAAGGCACTGAACAATAAGATGTATGAATATGGGGGCATTTACAAAGTTGATGATGTGGACTTTTAAAGGCATTGATTTACCGAGCCTAGGGGAAAATTTTAGGGGTTGAACCTAAAGGATCGGGAAGTTAAATCAAGATAAAGATAAAGTTCAAGAATCAAGCGACAAGTTCAACTAACTATGCGAGAACTTACTTATCGCGTGACAACCTCTTGTCGCGTGAGAAGTTTGGGTTTGCACGAGAACTGTAGTTTAGTATAAATATGTTATTTGTAATGTATTTAGTAAGCTTTTAAACATTTCTAGAATTTTATATTCATTGTATACATCTGAATTTAGAGAGAAATACAAGTGAGTTTATTTACTTATGTGTTTCATGTGATTGATTCTACTTCTTTCTACTCCGTGATCGTTTATATTCCGTATTCACAATCACAATATCCATATTTGTTATTGTAACGATCCTTACAAGTAAATATAAAACTAATGAGAAAATTTTCAAAGAGAAAATAGATGGCTTAAACAAATCGATTTATCAATCAAACTTGAATCATTATGATAAAAAATGTTACATAAACAATTTGACAAATCATAATAAAGAACTATCCTTGAAAAATAATAAACTAAACTGTAACACCTGGTTATTGTAAAGGCTCAAAAAAGGAATAAAAGCGAAGGAAAAGAAAGAAAATCTATAAAACCCAAGTTGAGGGGTAAAAGTGATAAAAGGACAAAATGTTTGAAAAACTGGGTGTAAAAGGTGATGGCCGCCCATGATGATATTATCACCTTTTGTGCATTCGGAATTTAGAGAGAGAGAAAGAAAGAGTAGAAGCTGAAAACCCTTGAGTTTTTGAAGAACAAGAAGAAGATTTTGAATTCAAGGTAAGAATTCATGGTTTTGTGATGTTTTTAACTGTCCTTAGCCTTGGTTGTATGCTTATATCTTCTGCTTGTGTGTTCGGTTGTGTGCGTTTAGTGGGTTTCTAGGTGATAGAACTCAATTTCATTTGGGTTTTAAAGGAAGTCATGCCCAAGAGCTGCTAAGGTGCGTTCTAGAACCCCTTTTTTCTACTTGTTTTAAACAAATTTGGGACTGGAAATGCATGTATGAACATTTTTATAAAATGGGATTTTACCTGTATGTATATGTGTATGTGTTTTGGGTGGGGTTTAATTTAGGTGTTATTGTGATTATAATGGTGTTATGAATGTGTTTCTATAGCTTAGAATGTAAGATTTAAGCTTAGAACATGTTAATAATGATTGGGGGCTGAATAATGTTGTTTAAGTGTGATTTAGACTACCCATGCACCTAAATAGTGGCCCATGCGCCCAACGGTATTAACCGCCTAAGTGTTCCCATGTGCCCAAAACCCCATGCGCCCATATAGTGGCCATGCACCTAGAAAAGGCCGAATTTGGCTAAATGTCCAGACACCTAGAAAGCCCATGCGTCTAGGCACTCATGCGCCTGGATAGTGCCCATGCGCCAAGGAATTTCCCAGAATTGGCTAAATGTTACCCATGCGCCCGAATATTACCCATGTTCCTGAAAATTTCCCCATGCGCCTAAGTGTTCCCAATGCGCCCAAAAGGCCATGCGCCTGCATAGTGCCCATGCGCCTAAGACTTAGATTATTTTTTGATTGTTTTGGAAAAAGTGAAATGTAGGCTTTGACTTGGGAGTTTCCCGGGGGATATGTAAGTTGACTATTTGAAGTCATAGATGATGTGACAGGTGATGTATGATGTGGCATGTATGATGATGATGATGTATGATGATTATGTATGTTATGTATGATATGTTTCCTTATGTTCCTTATTACGTATGATGACATGACTTTACGTGATGTGATTATGGTAATGAACATAAAGTATTATCTTAGTGAAGTGAAATATTTAAGATAATGAAAATGGAACATAATGAACGAATGAAAAGTTTTGCAAGCAAAAGAAAGGAGGTTCACAACTCATTGAGAGTTGTTAGCTCAACTGTGTGTTTATAGTGTGCGATATTGGCTAACCCTTATGGGTTCACACACAGGGGGAGTCAGTCTATGTGACTACTCCATACGTACGATATGCGTGATATGTGCGATTTGGGGTCCTTGTCACTTAACCCTAGATGATATGGCTTTGTGCTCAAGAGGGGGGGGGGGTTAAGCATACAACAAGACTTAGATAGACGTGAAAAGATAATAAATGTACGAAATGTGCGATAAGTACGAAATGTGCGAAATGTACAAAACGAACGATGAAAGAAGATAATAATTACTACCTTGATGTACATATGATGTGTGAGCACGTGCAATAGTAAAGAAAATGTTCTAATGAATGAATGATAAGATAAAGTTTTATAAAACTAGAACTCACTCAGCAATACTGACTTTTATGTGTTTCTAGTTGGCAGGTAATGGTTGCTGAGGATGGCAAGGGGCGGCTACTTGGCTTGTTTTGGATGACATTCTTTTGTATAATTTTTTTGCATTGTAATGCAAACAAACAATGTTTTGTAATGAATGTTGTATTATTTTGCAAAAGTGATTATTATAATGAAATGAAATGTTTATTTAAATGTTTCCACTGCAATGTTTTATTAAAGTTAATGTAATTATACGTTTTATGAGCGATGATTGACCAGCTGTGAGTGTCTCAGGAATGTGGCCTTACAAGTTGGTATCAGAGCCGAAGTTTAAGTAAAACGGGTAAAATTTTAAAATAAACCTAAACTTAAACTGAAAATGGGACGAAAGGGAAGGTATGCCAGTCTTAGTAGCTGCGTGCCATCAGGTATTTTCTCTAATGTATAACCGACATTAAGTGTGCATGTTATGTGGTTTATGTGTTTTAGTACGTTTAAATACTGATGTAGTCAGGATAGGAAATGCTTGAGGTGTAAAGAGTAAAATAAGTGGCAAATCACAACTGGAATTAGGGACTTACTATACTTGACATAAACTGAGGTATTCCCTTGAATGATCGTGTTAGTGTTTCAATCTTAAAGCATGTTTAGAGGATGGTCGGTGGTAGATCGTCAAAGGCTTCACATGGTGGAGGTCGTGGTGGACGTGGTGCTGAACCACGGGTCACAAAAGGAAGGCCTAGAGTCGAAGAGGTGGTTCATGAAGAACCCTAGACCCATCGTCCATAGGCTAGCGACGTGAGTGATAACTTGAGAGCCTTAGTGAAGGAGGCTGTTTTTGAAGAGGTGCATCAGGTCATGCAGATGATCCTACCATCTGTGGTGACCACAGTGATAAAGGTTGTGCGGGAAGGAGAAAGAAGGGAGAGGAACAGGTCCTCGGGGGGACCGGAGTGGCCGGAGACTAAGGCGGTTTTCTCCGAGGATGAGGAAGAGGAAGAAGAGCCTGCGCCGGAGACGACAAGAGGTTGCAACTATGGGGCATTTCAAAGATGCAAGCCCCCTACCTTTGATGGTAATGGCACTTTTGTTGCTACTCACCGATGGGTGAGAGATGGAGGCTGTACTTGACATTATCAAGTGTCGGGAAGACTAGAAGGTGAAGTTTGCTGCAAACTCATTTGTGGACTCGGCTCTTGGTAGGACAATATTGTCCAAGCCGAGGGTAGTTAGGCGATTGGAAGAATAAGGTGGCCAGAGTTGAAGAAGCTGGTGATTGAGGAGTTTTGTCCTCACCAAGAGATGGATAAAGTAGAGAGGGAGTTCCTGCAGCTGGAGGCGGGAACCTTGACATATAAGCAATATACCACCTAGTCCAAATCCAAAAAAATGGCATGGCTGGTGCCGGATCAAATGACGTCTTTGTCACAGAAGATCTAGAGATATATCCAAGGGCTGTCGGCGGATATCCGTAGGCACATGATTGTTGCCCAACCAAGCACGTTTAGGTCGTCAGTTGATTTGGCGGGAAGTTTGTACGATGAGCGTGAAGTGGTTCTGGCTGAGGTGAACAAGAAAGGTGGTGGTGACCGGAATGCGAAGTGGTTTTGACATGGCGGTTTGGAAGTGACGGGGCCGCTCCAAAGAACAAGGGTGCATGGGTGGATGACCAACGTGTGGTCACATCTGCTGCAGGATCGAAGATATGTGGTAATTGCGGGAAGGTGCATTCAGTAGAGTGTAATTGGGGATCAAACATTTGCTTCGGGAGGGAAGAAGGCTGGGGGAGAAGGGCAGAGGACAAGCACCAGAGCGTTCACAATGACTCGAGAGGAGGCTAGGACAGACCCCGATGTTGTGTCAGGTACGTTTCTAGTAAACCAAACTCTTGCTTCTATGTTATTTGATTCTGGTGAAAGTAAAAGTTTTATTTTTGTTTCTTTCTGTGCTAAATTGCCTGTTAGTAGTAGGAATATAGATAAGCCCTTTGATGTAGAAACTGCCATAGGTATGTCTACCAGGATCTCTAAGATGATAGAAGGTTGTGACGTAGAATTAGAAGATCACAAGTTTCCTGTTAGACAATTCATGATGACCATAGGCGGGTGATGTAGTCCTAGGAATGGATTGGTTGGCGGACTACAAGGCGAACATTGTGTCTCGCAAGAAGATGATTCGATTGACAGCGCCTGACGGGAGTTCGGTGATGGTTTATGGTGATCGAGTCACGACGATCCCGAAAGTGATTTTGATGGCGGTGGCAGGAAAGTGCATGAGGCGTGGACGTAGTGCCTACTTGGCCTATGTAAAGGATGTGGATAAGCCAAAACCACAACTGTCCGATGTACCGGTTATGTGTGACTTTCCGGACTTGTTTCCAGAAAACTTGCCAGGTGTGCCACCCGGACCGCGAGATCGAGTTCTAGATAGACATGATACCGGGAGCCCAACATGTTAGTAAGGTGCCGTATCGGTTTTCTACGACTGAGATGAAGGAACTGATGGAGCAACTACAGGAGTTGCTTGATAAGGGGTTCATTCAACCAAGTATCTCTCCTTGGGGTGCTCCAGTCTTGTTTGTGAAGAAGAAAGACGGTAGTATGAGGATGTGTATAGACTACCGTGAGCTAAATAAGTTGATAGTGAAGAATCGGTACCCCTTACCAAGGACTGATGATCTGTTTGATCAGCTCCAGGGTGCCAGTTGGTTCTCGAGGATAGACCTTCGATCTGGTTACCATCAGTTGAAGGTGAAGGAACATGATATTCCTAAAACAGCTTTTCGCATGTGCTATGGACATTACGAGATCCACGTTATGTCTTTTGGTTTAACCAACATGCCAACTGCTTTTACGGACATGATGAATTGATTGTGTTGGCCGATGTTGGATACATCAGTGATTGTGTTTATTGATGATATCCTAATTTATTCAAAGAGCAAAGATGAGCATGCCGGTCACATTCGCGAGGTGTTAGAGATGTTGAGAAAGGAGAAGTTGTATACTAAGTTCTCCAAGTTTACATTCTTGTTGCGCGAAGTTCATTTTTTGGGTCATGTAGTGAATCCCGAGGGGATTATGGTGGACCTGACAAATGTGTAGGCGGTGATGCAATGGAAGTCTCCAAAGACGCCATCCGAGATTCGTAGTTTCTTGGGTTTAGCGGGCTATTATAGGAGATTCATTCAAGACTTTTCTAAGATAGCTTCTCCGTTGACTAAGTTGACCCGCAAGGATGTGAAGTGCGTATGGGGTCAAAATCAAGAGAAGGCTTTTGAGTAGTTAAAGGCAAGGTTAACTCAAGCTCATGTCTTGTCATTACCCGAAGGGAGCGAGGATTTGGTAGTTTATTCAGATGCTTCCTACTCAGGGTTAGGATGTGTAGGAAAGGTTATAGCATACGCATCCCGACAGCTCAAGGTTCATGATGTCAATTATCCTACTCATGACTTAGAGCTAGCAGTCGTGGTCTTTGCGTTAAAGATTTGGAGGCACTATCTATATGGGACGAAGTGCACCATATTCACTGACCACAAGAGCTTGAAGTACTTCATCGAGCAAAAGGACTCGAACATGAGGCAAAGGAGATGGTTGAAGCTCATAAAGGATTATGAGTGTGAGATCCATTACCATCCGGGAAAGGCCAACGTGGTGGCAGATGCCCTTAGCTGAAAGGAGAGACCCGAGCCGATTAGGGTGAAGGCTTACTAGTTGATTATGACCTCTGATGTGATGAAACAGGTCAAAGAGTTTCAAGATAAGGCATTAAAAGAAGAACATCTTAACTCTGAAAGAATGAGAGGTCTGGTTGCGAAGTTGGGTGAAAACACACTCGGTGTTAGAACCCGGTTCAGACAGATGTGGATTCCTCGTTTTGGGGATCTACGTGGAAAGATTATGGATGAGGCTCATAAGACTCAATACTCCATCCATCCTGGTTCCACGAAGATGTACCAAGACATGAAGAAAGATTATTGGTGGCTGGGTATGAAATGCGTTGTTGCGGAGTATGTGAGTAAGTGCCTTACATGCTTACAAATGAGGGCTGAGCACCAGAAGCCGTATGGAAAGATCCAACCTTTGGACATACCTGAGTGGAAGTGGGAGCATATCACCATGGACTTTATTACAAAGTTACCACGTACCGTGAAAGGGTATGATGTCATATGGGTGATACTTGATCGTTTGATGAAGAGTGCCCACTTGATACCGATCCATGACACATATTCCTCTGAGTGACTCGCGGATATATTCATCAAGGAGATTGTAAGTCGCCATGGTGTGCCGGTGTCTATTGCGTCGGATCGTGACACCCGGTTTACATCTAAATTTTGGATAAAAATCATGATGCGATGAGGACAAGGTTACATATTAGCACGGCTTATCATCCTTAGATGGATGGTCAGTCGGAGAGGATGGTTCAGACGCTGGAAGATATGTTTCTGTGACATCCGGTAAATTTCCGTTATCAAACTCCGTTAGTTCCGTTAAGTTTTGCATACACGTGTCGTGAGCACACACTAGTTGTCGTTTAACGTTGGTGACCTAATAATAATTAATAATGTTAAATGGATGATAATCTAATTGATAATGGGATTATGGTGTTATGTTGATGTGTTTACATGTTTTAAATGTTAATTAAGAAATTTTAT
>BJCM01070709.1:0-10709 GCA_018326385.1 Flaveria bidentis | reverse complement strand
ACCAATCTTCAAGCAATGAAAGAACTATGACTGAACATGTTGATAAAAGATTGAAGATGAAAGATTGAAGATTAAAGACAAAGATTGAAGACTGAAGACGATGTAAATCTTAGGGGGAGTATTGTTAGAATCCTTGAAAGATTAACATTTAGTCTTTTATTGTAATATTTTATATTTTGTACTAGTATAGGGACTAGTTTTGTAAATTGTTAGTTCCTTAGTTGCTAGTATAAATAGCTTAGACTAGAGAGTTAGTTGCAGGTTGTTGCAAAGTAGTTGTTGAGAGTTTGTTGAGAATTGTGAACTGCTTTCTTACTCTTGTAATTGTCTTAGCTATATCAATGAACTGTGAATTTGTTGATATTGCTTGAATTGATTACAATTGTTTGTGTTTCTATTGAATTCTTTACATAAATCATTACAGATTGTCTCAATTGATCCTATCATGATGATTGACCAACTGTGAGCGTCCCAGGAACGGGGTCTTACAAGTTGGTATCAAAGCCAAAGTTTAAGTGAAACGGGTAAATTTTTGGAAGAAATCTAAACTTAAACTGAAAATGGGACGGAAAGGGAAGGTATGCTCATCCGAGTAGCCGTGTGCCATGAGGTATTTTTCTTAATGTTAACCAGTATTACGTGTGCATGTTATGTGCTTTATTCCAAGTAAAGTAAGTGGCTAATCATGACTGGCCAATATAATTAGGGACTTACTATACTTAACATAAACTAAGCTATTCCCTTGAATGACCGTGTTAATGTATGAATCTTATAACGTGTTTGGGGATGGCCGATGGTAGATCGTCAAAGGCTTCACGTGGTGGAGGTTGTGGTGCACATGGTGCTGAACCACAGGTCACGAGAGGAAGGCCTAGGGCCGAAGAGGTGGTTCACGAAAAACCCAAGACCCCTCATTCAGAGGCTGGGGACGAGAATGCTAACTTGAGAGCCTCAATGAAGGAGGCTGTGATGGAGGAGGTGCATGAGGTCATGCATATGATCTTACCATCTGTGGTAACCGAAGTGATAAAGGTAGTATGGGAAGGAGAACGAAGAGAGAGGAACAGGTCCTCGGGAGGACGGGAGTGACTAGAGACAGAGACGGTTTTCTCCGAGGATGAGGAGGAGCAGGAAGAGCTTGCGCAAGTGGCGGCACGAGGCTGTAACTATGGGGCATTTCAAAGATGCAAGCCCCGTACCTTCTATGGTAACGACACTGCTGCTGCTACTCACCGGTGGGTGAGAGAAATGGAGGATGTGTTGAATATAAGCGAGTGTCGAGAAGACCAGCTAGTGAAGTTCGCTAACCAGTTATTTGTGGACTCGGCTCTGTGTTGGTGGGACAATATTGACCAAGCCGAGGGTAACCGGGCAATTGGGAGAAAGAGGTGGTCAGAGTTGAATAAGTTGGTGATGGAGGAGTTCTGTCTTCATAGACAGATGGACAAATTTAAGAGGGAGTTCCTACAGTTGGAGGCAGGCACAATGACACATCAGTAGTATACCATGAAGTTCAATGAAATGGCGCAGCTAGTGCCGGATCAAGTGATGCCTACGTCATGAAAGACTAAGAGTTACATCCAGGGTTTGCCGGCGGATATCCGTAGGCACTTGATCGCTGCGCGACTGAGCACGTTTAGGTCGGTAGTCAATTTGGCGGGAAGGTTGTATGATGAGCATGAAGTGGTGGTGACTGAGGTGAACAGTAAGGGTGGTGGTGACAAGAACTGGAATGGGAAATGGTATGGCCGTGGCGGAACCACTCCAAACAACAAGGTGCCGAAGGTGGGTGACCGGTGTTTGGTCACATCTGGTGTAGGATCGAAGAGATGTGGTAAATGCGGAAAGGAGCATTTGGGAGAATGCAAATGAGGATCAAACATCTGCTTCAAGTGTGAGAAGCCTGGTCATATGGTGAGAGATTGTGGAGCTACAAGGAGTTATAATTGTGGGGAAAATGGCCATCTGAGTAGGGATTGCGAGAAGCCAAGGGCTGAAAGTTCGGGAGCAATAAAGGCTGGAGGAGAAGGGCAGAGACGAGTACAAGAGCATTCACAATGACACATGAATACGCTAGGACGTACCCTGATATTGTGTTAGGTACGTTTCTAGTAAACCAAACTTTAGCTTTTGTGTTATTTGATTCTGGTGCGAGTAAAAGTTTTATTTCTGCTGCTTTCTATGCTAAATTTCCTGTTAGTAGTAGGAGTATATATACGCCCTTTGATGTAGAAACTACTATAGGTAAGTCTACTAGGATTTCTGAGATGATAGAAGGTTGAGACGTAGAATTAGAAGGTCACAAGTTTCCTGTTAGACCATTCATGATGACCTTAGGCGGGTTCGATGTAGTCCTAGGAATGGATTGATTGGCGAACAACGAGGCGAACATTGTGTGTCACAAGAAAATGATCTGACTGATAGCGCCTCACGGGAGGCGGTGGCGAGAAAGTGCATGAGGCTTGGGTGTAGTTCCTACTTGGCCAACATGAAGGATGTGAATATGCAAATACCATAACTATTTGATGTACCAGTTATGTGTAAAAATCCAGACATGTTTCTAGAAGATTTACCAGGTATGCCACTAGAACATGAGATCGAGTTATAGATTGACTTGATACCAGGTGCCTAACATGTTGCTAAGGCACCAAATCAGTTAGCTCTGACTGAGGTGAAGGGATTGATGGAGCAACTACAGGTGTTGCTTGATAAGGGGTTCATTACACCGAATATCTCTCCTTGGGGTGCTCCGGGCTTTTTGTGAAGAAGAAGGATGGTAGTATGAGGATGTGTATTGACTACCAGGAGTTGAACAAGTTGACGGTTAAGAATCGGAATCCATTGCCAAGGATCGATTACCTGTTTGATCTGCTCCAAGGTGCATGTTGGTTCTCGAGGATAGACCTTCGATCTGGCTACCATCAGCTGAAGGATAAGGAACATGATATTCCTAAAACAGCTTTTCGCACACATTATGGACACTATGAGTTTCTTGTTATGTCATTTGGTTTGACCAATGCGCCAGCTGCTTTTATGGGCTTGATGAATCGAGTGTGTCAGCCGATGTTGCATAAATCAGTGATTGTGTTTATCAATGATATCTTGATTTATTTGAAGAGTGAGGAGGAGCATGTCGGTCGCATTCGAGAGGTTTTGGAGACGTTGAGAAGGGAGAATTTATACGGTAAATTCTCCAAGTTTGCGTTCTGGTTGCGCGATGTTTAGTTTTTGAGTCATGTATTGAATCCCGAGGGGAATATGGTGGACATGGCAAAGGTGGAGGTGGTGATTCAATAGAAGTCACCAAAGACGCCATCCAAGATTTGTAGTTTCTTGGGTTTGGCAGGCTATTATAGAAGATTCCTTTAAGATTTCTCTAGGATCGCTTCTCCACTAACCAAGTTGACCCGTAATGATATAAAGTTCGTATAGGGTCAAGCTCAAGAGAAGGCGTTTGAGGAGTTAAAGGAGAGATTAACTCAAGCTCTAGTCTTGTCGTTACTCGAAGGAAGCAGGGATTTGGGGGTCTATTCAGATGCTTCTGACTTAGGGTTAGGATGTGTGTTGATGCAAAGGGGAAGGGTTATAGCCTACGCATCACGATAGTTGAAAGTTCTTAAGGAAAATTATCCTAGTCATGACTTGGAGCTAGCAGCTATGGTCATCGCATTAAAGATATTGAGGCACTACATGTATGTGATAAAGTGCACTATATTCACTGACCATAAGAGTTTATATACTTCTTTGAACAGAAAGATTATTACATGAGGCAGAAGCGATGGTTGGAGCTCATAAAGGATTATGATTGCGAGATCCATTACCATCTGGGCAAAGCCAACGTGGTGGCGGATACCCTTAGCCGAAAGGAGAGACCCGAGCCGATTCGGGTGAAGGTATGTCAATTGGTTATGACCTCTGATGTGATGAAACAAGTCAAAGAGTTTCAAGATGAGGCATTAAATGAACATCACCTTAACTCTAAAAGATTGAGAGGCCTGGTTACATAATTGGGTGAAAACACACTTGGCACTAGGACCCGATTATAACGGATGTGGATTCCTGGATTTGGGGATCTACGTGTGAAGATTGTGGATGAAGCCCATAAGACTCGATAATCCATTCATCCCGATTCTACAAAGATGTACCAAGATATGAAGAAGAATTATTGGGGCCCGAGTATGAAACACGATGTATCGGAGTTTGTGAGTAAGTGCCTTACTTGTTTACAAGTAAAGGCCGAGCACCAAAAGCCGTATGGAAAGATCCAACTGTTGGATATACCAGAGTGGAAGTGGGAGCACATCGCCATGGATTCAATATGAAGCTACCACGTACCGCACGAGGGTATGATGTTATATGGGTGATAGTTGATCGTTTGATGAAGAGTGCTCACTTCGTACCGATTCGTGAGACGTACTCATCCGAGAGGTTAGCGTATCTTTTCATCAAGGAGATTGTAATTCGTCATGGTGTGCTGGTGTCTATTGTGTCTGATCATGACACTCGGTTTACATCCAAATTTTGGAAGAAATTCCACGATGCGATGGGGACGAGGTTACATATTAGCATGACTTATCATCCTCATATGGATGGTCAGTCGGAAAGGACAATTTAGACGCTGGAAGATATGCTACAGGCATGCGTCATTGATTTTGGAGGAAGTTGGGATGACCACTTACTGGTTGCTGAGTTCTCGTATAATAATATCTACCATGTTAGTATTGGTATGCCCCCTTATGAGATGTTATATGGTAGGAGATCTAGAACGCCTGTGTGTTAGGGTGATATTGGCCTTAAAGAGCTAGGGAGCGTCGAGGTGGTCGAGGCTATGACTAAAAATCTGGAAAGGATCAAGGCCTCTGTGAAGGAAGCTAAAGATAGGCAAAAGTTGTATGCTGATAAATGACGTTGACTGATTGAGTTCTAGGTGGGTGATAGAGTTATGTTGAAAGTCTAACATTGGAAGGGCATCATTTGGTTTAGAAAGAGGGGAAAACATAGGACCTTTCCGAATCATTGCTCGAGTAAGAGAGGTGGCCTATAGATTAGAGCTACGAGATGAGTTAAGTGGAATTCACCCGACATACCATGTATCTCATTTGAGAAAGTGTTTAGCTGATGAGGATATGGTCGTACCACTGAAAGATATTGAAGTAGACGAGCAGCTAAGTTATGTGGAGCAACGAGTGGCAATCATTGATCGTAAGGAGAAACGATTAAGGAATAAAGTGGTTCCTCTTATGTGTGTACATTGGAAGCACAGGAAGGGATCTGAGTCTACGTGGGAGACGGAAGAGGATATGAAGTAGCATTACCCACAATTGTTTGAGGAATAACAAGTTTTAGGGACGAAACCTCTATAAGGGGGGTGGACTTGTAACACCCAGTTATTTTTAAAAGACTAAAACAAAAGAATAAAGTGAAGAAAAAAACACTATTTTACCCAAGTTGAGGGGTTATATGTGTCAAAAAGGACAAATGTTTAAAAAGTTGGTGAATAAAGCAACATGGCCGCCCATGTTGCCTATTCACATCAACTCTTGTGTTTTTGAAGAGAGAGAGAAAGAGAAGGCTGAACTTCGGAAATTTTGGAAGAATATGGAGAAGAAGTCGAATTCAAGGTAAGAATTCTAGGTTTTAAGGTGTTCTTAATCGGTTTTGGCCTCGGTTGTATGCTTATACGTGTTGTGTGTTGTTTGTGTGTGTATTTTGGTGGGTTTCAAGGCGGTTGAACTCTTCTTGCATTCGTGTGTGAAGAGCCTACATGAAAGTTGCATAAGGTGAGTTCTAGAACCCCCTTTTTACTTGTTTTAAACTGATTTGGGGCTGGAAATGCATGTATGAACTTTTTATAAAATTAGGTTTCTTACCCGTATGATTATGTGTATCGGTTTATGGATGGGTTATGATTTTGGGCAATGTATATGTTTGATGATGATGTGAATGCGTTTTTATGGCTTAGAATGTATGTTTAAGCTTAGAATAGGTTGTATGATGATTGGGAACTGAATTATGACATTTAAGTGCGATACAGACTGCCCATGCACCTAAACAGTGGCCCATTCGCCTAACTGAAAATAACTACCTAAGTGTTCCCATGCGCCTAAACCCCATGCGCCCAAACAGTACCCATGCGCCTAGAAATAGGCTGAAATTTACTAAATATTCACGCGCCCAGGATTCCCATGCGCCTACGCACTCATGCGCCTGCATAGTGCCCATGAGCCTAGAAAATTGCCTAGAATGACTAAGTGTTGCCCATGCGCCCAATAGTGCCCATGCGCCCAGTAGTGCCCATGCGCCAGCATAGTGCCCATGCGCCAAGAGACTTAGAATATTTTTTTGATTTTGGGAAAAATGTAAAATGTAGACTTTCACTTGGGAGGTTCTCGGGGGCTATGTAAGTTGAATTTTGAGGTCATAAATGATGTGATGGGTGATGTATGATTTGATTTGATGATGATGTATGATTGATACCTATGCATGATGATTATGTGTGATTGATGATGTATGTTGATTACATATGATTGTACGATATGTTCCTTATTACGTATGATGACATGACTTTACGTGTGTGATTATGATGAACGTAAAGTATTATCTTACCAAAGTAAAAGATTTAAGATAATGAAAGTGGAACATAATGAACGAATGAAAAGTCTTGCAAGAAAATGAAAGAAAGTTCAAAACTCATTGAGAGTTGTTAGATCAACTATGTTGTAGAGATTGTATGAGGAGGCTAAAGCAACCTAAACACCCAAAGTCTCTCCTGCATGCTGCACAAGTACACTAAAGAAGAATGATTCGGAAGTTTCACACATGCAACAAAAATATTCTAAGTGTGAAATCTTCCGAAGCCAAGACCAATATCTACAGAAGCCAAAGATGAAGTCTTTCGAAGCTTCGATAGACAAAGTCTCCCGAAGCCAACACTTGAAGATAGATTTCTTCCAAAGACTTTTAACATGCTTTATCTGATGTACTTTTCCATAAAGTTGGATCCCTTTCCGCTGTAACTCTGTAAAGTCACCAACTTACATGAGTTGGTGAAAAGGTCCATGCTTTTGGTATCTATACATTGAGGTCTTAAGTCTGCAACTTTCTACTTCATGTACTTTATCATTTTTGTAATAGATAAGGATGTGAACTATGGCATGTCATAGTCACTAGTCATAAGGCAATTTGTCTTTTGACTCCACAATTGATTTTGTTTTGTGTGTAGTGAATTGTATCCGGCTGGCCTTCAAAGTATGGCCAACTGTAGGATGTAGTATAAGTATCTCATGTTCTTGTAACTTTCTTTTATGCTTTGTAAAACTTGTAATAGAACTTGAGAAAGCAATATATTGCAATCTTGAAAACTATCTATTAGTGTATCTTGTTCTCTTGTTTTGTCTCTTACTTACTTGTGTTCTTAGTATCATCTATTGTGGTTAATCTTGTTCACTATTTGATTAAGTTCAGTTGCTCTCCCCTTTGTGTTGTTGTTTTGTAAGTGACCACCCTTCATCGGTCCTGCTTTTGGTATCAGAGTATTCCAGGCTCTTGATATAAGATTTCAGCATCTTAAGATCCCTCACACACAAATACTAAACTTTTCAAATGGCACCCATTTCCAAAACTAATATGGAAACTGGAACCATGAACAAATCCCCATTGATCACTCTTGATGATTTTGACACCGGGTGCTAAAGAATGGAAGGTTTCATCTGGTCTCTAGATTCAAGAATATGGTAATCTGTTATGAATGGACCATACATACCAAGGACCTCTTCTACTATTGGTGGTGGTATGATACCCAAGGCTGTGGGCGACTACTCTGATGAAGATAGGAAGATAGCAGAGATTGACTAGAAAGCCATGATAGCCCTTCAGACTGCTCTTCCTAACTCTGTGTACAGAGGTTACAAGAAATGCAAAACAACTAAGCAACTATGGGATGCATTGAAATTGATGTATGAGGGTTCCTCTGAAGCAAAGGAGAACAAGAGGGACCTCCTGAATCAGCAGTTTGAAAACAACACCTTCAAAGTAGGTGAAACCATGACTCAGCAATACTTCAAGTATGTTGAGATAGTGGATACCCTAGTGGATGGAGGAGTTGCCCTTGAGAACAGAGACATTATAAGTAAGTTCATATCCTCACTTCCTAGGAAATTGACACACTACTGTGTGGTTATCAAGAGGACTGAGAACGTGAAAACTCTCACCTTGACAGAGATATATGGGATTCTTAGTGGCTACCAGATGGAGATGAACATGCAAGGTTCATCTGGCAACTCCAACTATCAAATGGGTTCAGCCCTTCATGTGGTTGAAAGGGATAGCATATAACCCTAACATCTTCTCATATGCTACCCTGATAACTCACTAAAGGGTCCTTTCATCACCTTCTCTGAGACACCAAGGGAGAACTACACTCAAGTAAGCCCATTCCAAGAGACAAGTTCTTCTTAAGCCTTTGTGTCTTTTGATGAAAGTTGTGGAAGCTTTCTTTTCACCCTTGAAAGACCTGGACTGTATCCATCTAGATGATCAGGATTAGATGGAGATAGTCTAGCAGATGGCTCTTCTCACTCACAGAGCCAAGAAGTTCTACAAGCGGACTGAAAGGAAGTTTTCAAGCAATGCAACCAGTGGAAAGTCTGGGCTGGACAAAAGCAAGTCAAGTGTTACAACTATTACTTGATGGGCCACTTTGCTTGGGAGTGTAAGGCACCAAGAACAAATGGTGAAGCATAGTCCAGACCAAACTACAGTAACAAAGCGACCCAGAATGAGAAGCCAAAGCAACAAGATGCTATTGTTGTTGAAGAAGGAGGCTTTGACTGGAGCTTTCAGGTGGAAGATGCTTCTCCAAACCAAGCACTGATGGCCGATCATGATGAAGCCAAGGTATTGGAACATCTCTATACCCCTAAATGCATTGCTAAAGTAAATAGATATAGGTCCTACAACTTAGAAATGAGGTCTGACCTTGAGTGCTTGAAAATCTTGAAAGTTGATTTTAGAAAGTCTGAAAATGATTATAAACTGCAGATAGAGGACTTATACAAAATCATTTTAGTTCTAAAACATGAGCATAAAAACTTTAGGATTCAGATCAAAGATCTCATAACTAAGCTAAATGAGTGCCACGATAAGCTTGTGATGAGCAAAGCCAGGGCAGAAAAGTGTGTTCCTGAAGAAGAGACCTTCAAGAACATGATATCCTCATCCATACACAACAAAGTGTGCTATCAAAACAAGCATGGACTAGGATCAAATGAGATAGCTCCTCCACACACAATCTTGTCTATAAGATCACCTAGGTGGGGAACTTGTGAAGATGAGCTTCCTCTCATAGATCCTTTGAGTGAAGAGGATAAAGAAGTGATAGTGAAGAATCTCTTTAAGAAGAGTGAAGAGGAGGATTCTAAGAAGGGCCGTATCCTTCTGAGAAGAAGAAGAAGACTGTGATGACCAAGTCAATGAGTAAGAACTTGATCAGAAAGAACAAAAGAAAAGCAAAGAAGGCTTAAGAGATCAAGGCTACTTTTGACTTTAAGCATGTTGGTCCATTTGATCGTATAACAGTGCAAATGAGATGAAGAATCGTTCAATATCAACACACAATTTAAACATGATGAACAATGAAGATTGAACACAATAACAACTCATTCAATAATAAGACAATTAGATCATAACATTCAATAACAACAAAGCACAATGATATTTCTATGTAATAACTACTTAGAAATGGTAACTTGCAACAAGGATCAATGATTAGGGTTTTGCAAGCTTACCCATATATATAGCAGTCTTAGTTTCGTAGACAGTTTCGATGTCTGCGAAACTCCTCTCTCGAAACTATAGTTTCGCCCGACAGAAACTGTAGTTTCGCCCAGCGAACTAATCAGCTGACTGTGAGCGAAACTATAGTTTTGCTCACAGTTTCGCTCACACTTTTGTTGTACTCCAGAACAACATAAATCTAATTACGTACAAAAGGAAACTAATATAATACCTATTACAATAAAAAGTAAACAATCTAAACTAAGGTGAATCCAACCTAAACATGATCTTCAATACTCCCCTAGGTTGGAACTCACCACCTTCACTCGTCTTGATATATCTTTCCTCCAGTGTCCTCAGTTGCCTTTGATTTGTCTTCATCACCTCTTGCAACAACTTCCTCGAGGGCTTCAACACATGATTCTCCATGGACTCTTCCTGCTTCACGAACCCCTTCGGGATGAGCACTCGCTTGCTCAAAGTGGCAGGCCAAATCCTGTATATCCATGTTTAGATCATCTTGGGCCTTTACTCTCTCTGCTAGTCTCTTCACATCTGCCCTCACACCTCTAATTTTATTTGCCACAGTCATAAACAGACTAGCTTCTTTCCTAGTTTCCTCACCTGCACTGGCTTTGAAATGATTCTTGCACAGAACCAGCAGGTCTTCATCACAGAAGCTAAAAAGTTCCATTGGATCAAAAACTTTGAACTCAGCACCATTCATCACTCTGATGATTGCCTCCCCCGTATTGTTATCATAAAACCACTTTTCAAAATTCTATAGTTGTTGGGAGAGGGGGTCTGCCAATCTGACCCTATTCACGGTCATTGGGGGTTTCACCCTTATTACAATCTTTCCCTTGCCAGTCTCCCAATCCTTGTCTCTCTTTGATCATTTCCTCTCAGCCTTCATGTATCCAAAAGACTCAAAG
>BJCM01070701.1:0-14086 GCA_018326385.1 Flaveria bidentis | reverse complement strand
AATTATAGTGGCCAGTTGTGATTAGCCACTTACTTTACTCTTCACACCCCGAGCATTACCTATCCTGACTACATTAGTATTTAAATCTACAAACAACACATAACACATACCATGCGCACATAAAACTGGTTAACATTACAAAAATGCCTAATGGCACACAGCTACTCAGATTGGCATCCCATTCCCTTTTCGTCCCATTCTCAGTTTAAGTTAAGGTTTATTTTGAAAATTTACCCATTTCACTTAAACTTTGGCTCTAATACCAACTTGTAAGGCCTTATTCCCGGGTCAATCATTGCACATAAAACATATATTTACATTGGTATTTCATAAACATTACAGCAAAACATTAAAAAAATGACATCACATTTCATTATATAAATTTTGCCAAATAATACATCGTCAATCAGTTACAAAATACATTATTGCATTATATCACAAAAGCATTTAATAATTGGATGCCATCCCAAAAGAGCTGAGTAGCCACCTCGTGCCATCCTCAGCAATCATTACCTGCCAACTGGAAACACATCAAAGTCAGCATTGCTGAGTAAGTTCTAGTTTTATAAAACAAAACATATTTTTCTTTCGTTAAAACCATTCTTTCCTTTCATGCGATCATACATCCTACGTACACATAGATAATAATTATATTATCTTCATCGTTCATTAACTTCCGTTCATTCATTCATCTTACTTTCATTCGTTCGTTCATCATTACATCCTTTCCTTTCGTCATCACCATGATCTTTACCCTTCATTCTCGTGGTACTGGACCTAAGCCTATAAAAGACCTTCATCGGTGGTGCTCGGCACCAAATGGTCACAGTACCTAAGGTAAAGTTCAGGTATACCATTGTCATATGTTATGCCCTTCAGTCTCGTGGTACTGGACCTAAGCCTATAAAAGACCTTCATCGGCGGTGCTCGGCACCAAATGGTCACAACACCTAAGCACGCAACAATGTTTCATACATATGGTCAATCACAAAGAAAGACCTCGTTGTGCATCCTCCCGGGGTAGCGAACCCGCACACCGTTGGGATAACACCTTAATGGCGTGTCCCGACATACAGTGCTTGCAAGACTTTCATTACTTTATCGTTCATTAATGCATGGATTCTTACTTCATGTTCCTCTTTCATTATCTTTCGCTTTACATTACATAATACTTTCATTCATTCATTAACATTCAACGTATAGTCATAGGAAAGATAAACATACATCATAATAAGGAACATAAGATACACGGTCATCATCATTATACAGGGTAACATCATATATATATAACATGCATAATCATGCAACATCATCATCATCACGCCCAACATGCTCTCTAAGGCCTCAATCATCATCTTACATGCTCTTACGGGAACCTTTACGTCAAAACTTACATTTGCACTTTCCCCCGAAAGTCAGAAGTTAAACTACGCTTCTCCTCGGGTGCAACAGCCCTATTCGGGCGTATGGACACCCTTCAGTAGCATGGACTCCATGCGACTGAAGATCATGCGAATGAACCCATGCGGATGAACACCCATGCGAATGAACACCCAACTGTGCGAATGGACTAATGCGGATGGACCTCATGCGAATGGAACTAATGCGGATGAGCACTTATGCGACCGGACCTTCAATCGCATGACTCCCTATGCGACTGGCTCCAATCATGCGGATGGACTCTCAATCGTGCGAATGAACCTCAATCGCACCTCATTCGGCCATATGGCCTCCATTCGGTTGCCTAGCCCTAGCTGATGCAGAATGAGTTCATCCCGAACCCAATCTGCAATTTTCGACCTCCAAGCTCATCTAAACCCATTCTAAGCCCAAATCAACCATCCTAATCCTTAGGGATGCATACCACAACACCATTCAAGCACACACAAGCTCGAAAGCAAGACCCAAACGAATCATACACGTACCCACACATACACAAACGGGTCAAACATGCACACACTCAAAAACCCAATTTTCAGATGTATTCCATCCCCAAATCATTCAAAAACGTTTAAAGGAGGGGTCCTAGAACTCACACAAACGACACCGAGAAGTAGAGCTTTGGTTTGACTCGCTACATGATGATTTTTCCCGCTTGAATCTACCCGAACCAACCTTTTCTCTCTTTTCTCCCTTCTTTCTCTCCACTCTTTCTTTGTGGCTGAAATGTATGAGTGTGGGGAGATTATGGCTGCCCTCTCCCTACAAATATCACCATATTTCCAACTTTTCTTTGTTGGCGAGTTTGGTCCCTCGACTTTGAACTTTATTTCTTTTTCTTCAATCGTCGACTTTAAAATAAATAAATAACCGGGTGTTACATGTACAAGCTTGATATGAACAATGCTTCCCCATTGGGTGAAGTATCATGCTTCCTTTCCAAAGTCAATGGTGATGAGTCAACTCCATGGCATAAATGGATATGTCATGTTAATTTTAAAACCATGAACAATTTGGTTAAGAATAACTTGGGACATGGTGAGCCTAAAAAGGAATTTTTTGCAAGGATAACTGTATTGCATGTCTAAAAGGAAAGCAACACAGGGTTCCTCACAAATCTAAAGAAGTTAATGCTATCACCACTGCATTGCACTTGTTGCACATGAATCTATTTGGTTCCACATGTATAATGAGCATTGGAAGAAAATCATATTGCCTTGTGATAATTCATTATTGTACTAGATTTACATTGGTATTCTTCTTAAGAACTAAAGATGAAATTGCTGAAACTTTAAAATCTTTTATTCTTAAAATAGAAAATCAAATTAATCACAAAGTTAAAATAATTAGAAGTGATCAAGGGACTAAGTTTAAGAATCAATTTCTTGACTCATTCTGTAACTCAAAAGGGATTGCAAGACAATATAGTGTTCCTAGAACTCCTTAACAAAATGGTATTGCTGAGAGGAGAATTAGGATACTTATTGAGGCTACCAAGACTATGTTAGCTGATTCAAAGCTGCCTCTAACATTTTGAGCAGAGTTAGTCAGCACTGCATGTTATGTGTAGAACAAAATTCTTATAGTTAAGCCCTATAGAAAAACCCCTTATGAGTTATGGAACAAGAGGCCATCGTTCTTTGGCTTTCTTATGTCCTTTGTCAGTAGGTATACCATACTTAACACAAAGGATAGTTTGGAAAAAATTGTTGAAAAGTCTGATGATGCTATCTTTATTGGATATTCCTCTAACTCTATTGCCTATAGAGTTTACAACATTAAAAATAAAAAAAATTAGGAATCTTTCAACATTGTTGTTAATGAGCACACTCCTTATGTTAGGGGGAATGGACCTGATCATATCTTTGATTTAGAATTATTTCCAAATTATTCTAAACCTTCTTGTGAGAATTTTTAGCTGAATTGGTACTCAAAGTGATTCTGATGATGACCAACTGTTTGAGTTACCTAGACCTCTTCCAAGTTCTCCAAGAGTTGCTAAAAATCAAGCTCCCACAATCGGAAGACTTGATAGTATGACTATCTCAAGAGCCAATGGAGCTTCAAAAAGTTGTCAACAAAGTGAGCCTCAAAACTCATCAAGTGACAACTCAAACAATGCATAACACCAAGCTGATGTAAGAAACATTTGGAAGGAACAGACAACTGTTAGTGCTACTTCATAGCCAAATGATACTGATGTTATCTCTCCTTCATTCAATGAGTACTCATTGAATGAATGTGAAACCTCAGCTGGTCCAAGTGTTCATAATCTTGAGCAGAACTTCTCAAATCTAGATCTCTCCATGCAATTGAATGTGATCCCTAGGCTCAGAATTCACAACACTCACCCAACTAAGAACATCATTAAAGATGTTTTTGAGGTGTGAGAACAAGAGGATAAACTCATAATGGTAATATATGCTTCTACTTATGGTTCCTTTCTCAGATAGAACCAAGGAAGGTAGAGGAAGCCTTAAAGGATAGTAGTTGGGTTGAATCAATACAAGAGGAGTTGCTTTAATTCAAAATATAAAAGGTTTGGAACCTTTGTCCACTACCATCCAGTTAAGTACGTATTGGTATAAAGTGGGTATTCAGGAATAAGAGAGATGATAGAGGTTTGATTATCAAGAACAAAACAAGACTGGTAGTTCAAGGTTACACATAAGAGGAGGGAATTGATTACACTGATGTCTTTACACCTGTTGCAAGACTTGAGGCAGTGAGGATCTTTTTTGCTTATGCTGCATCCAAGAATTTTATAGTTTACTAGTTTGATGTCAATTGTGCATTTCTATACGGGGATATAGACAAAGAAGTTAATATGTGCGGACCTCCCAAATTTGAAGACCCACAACACCCTAACTATGTGCGCAAATTGGATAAAGCTCTCTATGGGCTGCACCAAGTACCTAGGCTGTGGTATGAGACTTTGTCTCAGTTTCTCCTGAAGAATGGTTACACGAGAGGTACCATTACAAGACTTTATTCATAAGAAAGTCAAGGAAAGACATTTTGCTCGTACAAGTCTATGTTGATGACATCATATTTGGTTCCTCAAATGGCCAAATGTGTAAGGACTTTAAGATCATTATGAAAAAGAAGTTTGAGATGAGTTCCATGGGGAAATGAACTTTTTTTCTTGGAATTCAGGTAAAGCAAATAAAGAAAGGGTTCTTTATCAATCAATCTAAATATGTCAATGACATTTTAGAAATATTTGATATGAAGGATTGTAAGCCAGCAAAGACTTCTATACCCAGAAATCACAATCTTTGTCTTGACTCTAAGGGGGATGATACTGATCAACATTAGTATAGGGCAATTATTGGATCTCTGATGTATCTCACAATAAGTAGACTTGATATCATGTTTGAAACTTGCATCTGTGATAGATATTAGGCTGCTCCAAAGGTGTCTCACCTAGTTGTTGTCAAGATAATCCTTAGATTTCTCAAAGGAGCTCCCAAATTGGGTCTCTGGTATCCAAGGAATCAAAATTTTAATCTCTATGGCTACACTGATAGTGTATGGTTGGTGCAACATCAACAAGAAATCAACATAAGAAGTATGTCAATTTCTTGGTGGAAGGATAGTGTCCTTGTAATGTAAGAAGCAATCTTGTGTTTTAACATCAAGCGTTGAAGCTGAATACATCATTGTTGCTAGTTGATGTGCTCAATTGTTATGGATTTAAAATTAGATGTTAGATTATGGATTCAATTTCATGGAGACTCTTATCCATATTGACAACTAGAGTGTCATTTCCATTACAGAAAATCTAGTCAAGCACTCAAAGACAAAGCACATTGACATACGATACTATTTCATTAGAGATATTCATGAGTAAAACCTAATTAAAGTAGTCAATGTTGACTCAAATGAACAATATGCTAATTTTTTCACCCAAGATTTATTTCGAAGGGAATATAGGGACTGATGGCCCATTAACTGAAATAGTTGGATAGATAGTGCAATCCCACTCACTTCCAAAGCTAAAGTCAAAGATGCGAAAGGATTATCCCAATCTTCTGAAGCTGAGATCCAAGCTACGAAAAGGTTATCTTCTTTGTCTGATGATCTAATTATCATAGAGGCAATTCTTAAACTGACCTTTGAGATAAATAGGAAGCAGCAAGGTTGGCCTTAGAAGATGAAAAACAGAGAAAGAAAGAGGAAGCTGAACAACAACTGAGAAATGAAAGGACAACTCTCTTAAGTTCTAGGGGATACTCTCTTGAAGAACTAGCTCCTTATGATAATGACACGATCTTGTTGCTTTTCCATAAAGAGCAAGATCAAATGGACAAGGGGAGAAATAGGACATCCAAGGAAAAGCTTAAAGAGAAGAAGAATAAAGAAGAAGAAGCTCAACTTGTGGCAACGAAGAAGATGGGAGACAAAGCCTGGATGAAGGCTTTTCTTAGGGCTCATGGCTTCTCTGGTAGACAAGTTGGCCCCATGTTAGAAAGGACCCTGCAGCGACATGTTAGTGTCATCAAGGATGACATTCGCTCAAGAAGAACGAAATTGGTATATAAAAGTATATAGAGGATGACTTCCAAACCTTCACCACAACCTCAACCTTAACCTGAACCAATACCTTTCTCTTTCCCTGTCAAAACTGAGCCAACCATTGATCTTACACCCCTGAAACCACATCATCAACCATACCATCATCCTCTCCCATTGCATCACAACCACCACCACCACTACATATCCACCATTATCCACCCATCAACCACCTAAGTCAACCTCTCAATCATCCAAACCTTTGACCTTGGAAGAATTCAAGAAGATCAAGAGGAAGCTCATCAATTGCACTACCCTAAGAGACATCTCTTGTGAGGACAGGTCCATCAAATTATCCTTCATTGATGGCTCCTCATATTCCCTCACAAGAGAAAAATTTCATGATCTCTCAAGAGGAACATTGGACTAGGCTCTCAGACTCTTTGCAACTTACTCTGACTCCCTTCAAGAAGAAAATAAGAAGCTAAGAAGAAGGTTGGTGACTCTTTTGGATTCTAGTAGGGTAGACAAGCTACCATCTCAGCCTCTTGTTCCTAGGAAGAAGATAGTCCAGTGGAGGTTCAAAGACTATTCACATAACTTTTTTACGGAAAGAGAGAATGGTGAAGTCAACAGACTTAATGCATCTTCTCTGGTACACTCTACTAGATTTGACATTGCTGAGTTAGTAGAGAAGCCATTCTCCAATCCTTCCAACTTTGAAGTAGCTGCTTCGATCAGAAACCATCTGAGCAGCCTTTATTTGGCTGAATTGACTATAAAGGCCAATATTGAAGAGGAGCTAAAGCTAAGAGAAAGTGAAGAAAATGAATGGTCAACCACCAAAGGAAAAGCTTTCTTGTAAATGGTTGAAGGCCCTGAATTGGAACCCATAGTTCGATGGGAGTATGAATACAAATCCCATCAACTAACTCTCTTCAGAGGGACACAACAAAGGATACATTTCATTCAAAGTAATAGACTAGATCTTCTGTCTATGATTCACTTGTACAAACTTCATAGCTCCACCTCTAGAAAGAATAGAGAGACAAATAATTATCTTCTCTCATTGGTGCTGAAAGCTTTAAAAAGCAGAAACAAGTGAGGTTTTGGTAGCATCAGCCTAGGAGGAGTTTGTTGGATCAAGTAAGGCTAGTGCAACCAAAACAAACACTTAGAAATAATTTTGGTACAACTGTGGAAGAACTTCTGAAAGGAAAAGTTGCACTTCCGAATATTAAGGCTAAAAGAACTTTCGAAGAGGAATCCTGACTTCCGAAGACAAAATCATCATTCTTCCGAAGTTCAACACTTAGAAGATTTCAAGAAAATGACTTCCGAAGTATGAAGCTATGAAGATCAGCATAAGTCTCAGAAGAAGTAGACTCTTCTAAAGTATAAGTAGCTTCAGAAGAACTTGTTCTTTTGAAGCCAATCAACCTTCGGAAGAACCTACTATGAACCAATGGACATGAGTATGGTTCCTTTGACAACCCGCTGTAACCTCTGAGATACTGCATGGTGCTTTCCCACACCCATGTAGTTGACCATACTTTATTCCATTATTCATCCTTTATCAGTTAGTATAGTTACCAACTTTAGTTGGTGACAAAAGGTAAGTCATGGACATGCCGTGACTACCAAATCTAGGATAGTATTTTATCTTAGATACCTTACTTCTAGCAATGTAGTATTTGTTTAGTAGTAAGTTCCAGCCGGTACTCTTTTGTATAACCGGTTGTAGATAGTAGTATATATAGTTCTTATTGTACACTTAGTAAACAATGCTTGAAAGAGTCTTGTAAAACTTTGAGTTGAGAAGTAATATATACAACTATCTTGAAAATCTTTCTCTTGTGTTTGTTTAGTTATTATATTATTATCAACTCTTAAAGGATTCTGCATCATCAAACCGACTATAATTTAGTAAGTTTGAGAGATAACAATTGTGTTGTGTGATCAAACTTGATCATGCAATTTCAATGCATGAATAACTACATAAAACATTTGAAAATGTCACGTTAAATGTAAATTACCATTTTTTAAAACAAGTAAATCTCATCCTATTTAAAACACCCATGCGTTATCGGGATTTTTTATGGAGAGTTTACGTGGGCCAAGCACATTGGTTGGGTTCGATATCACACGTTTTAAAGTAGGAGCCTTATGTCTCGACCTGTGACAAACACCCAAGCCAATAGCAAGGGGAGGGTTAACATAGATAGGATATTACATGAAAATATTAATAAATTATATTAGTGGATCCCTAAGATCTAAGAATTACAAGTAAACAATTGGTTTTCCATAAACTTGCCTATCAACTTAATTTTTGTGAAAAGTGTGCATGCAAAGCAGAAGTTAAGTTTGATGCGGATCTTAGCCTTTAATTAGTTAAGGTTTTATTATAAAACATAGGGTAGTTATTAATTAAAGGATTTAAATATTTAAAGTACTAAAACTTGAAATTTCGTTATGTAGATGACAACTCTAGTAACCTCAATTGTTTTCACTTCAACTCATTCGCTTTTCGATACATCTTAGATAGGCAAGAACTCAACGCTGCTATTTATTGGATTGGTATTGCAATATTTGAATGTTCTTAGGCAAGACAAGAAAATTTGCGTTCTTGAGGGACCCGTCCATGATGCAGTATCACAAAATGCACCCAAAGCTCAAAAGGATGCATGGGCTAAGCATTCCGATAAACAAGGATTGTTTTTGGTTTCCATGATTGAAATATATTAACCTTAAAATCCAATGTTTTATACTTTGAGACTAGGCCCCATAATCGAATATATGAAATTGATATTTGTAGCTCATCTATTTATAAATCTATTTATGTTCTCAACACCAAAAGATCAAAACCAAACGTTAACAAGTCATATCTTTGGCATTGCAAACTAGGCCATATAAACAAGAAGCATATGTCAATACTCTAATCGATGGAATCTTAGAGCCCACCGGATCGAAATATACCAACATATTTGAATCTTGTCTTAAAGGCAATATAACTAAAGCTCTATTCATCAGGGTGGGTGGACGGGTTGTTGATTTTGTCACACCCCAACTGATGGCGTAATCATCGGGACAAAAGAATGTGTAACTGATCTTTCATAGCATATTGAATTATATAAGTTGAAATAATATTTAACATCATTTTCATTGAATAAGACAAATCAAATAATTCATTATAATGCAATAATAATCCAAAGAAAATAATAAAATTGTCTTTATTATAGAATGCGAAAATAGACACCAAAGTTTTCTCATCGTTTGAAACTATGGAATAGTGTCCTAATGTTAGAATAATAATGTTTTAACGACAAGGCTTTTAGGGTTTCATTTTGGATTTATGTCTTTTAAATAACTGATTTCAAACTAATATATAAAACTAAAATATATTGATTAGGTAATTAAGATAAAAAATATTAATAATGAATAAGAAGTAAATGAAATTATTAATTATTATTGGAATATTTAATTTACAATAACTGGTGAGTTAGAATATATATAAAAAGAAATAACTAATTTAATAATTATGTATTAAATGAGTTAGTCAAAATAATTAATTAGATAATTAGTTTTATTAAAAGATTTAAAAATTGTTATATTAAAATAATTTGGAATTCATTTATATATATTTTAAAATAACAATTAAAAAATTTTAAAACATATAAATCAATATTATAATAGTTTATAGCATTTAAAAATAACAAAATGTGAAATTTAGATTTTTAAAATTTTAGAATTTTAAATTAGTATTTCTAAAAGAATTTATTATCAGCACAATTTTTGTTTTAACATAATAATATATTAAAATTTATTAGAAATTAATTTGATAAAAGAATGATTAGAAAAAATAGTTTTATGAACGAGCCAAAGCCCAAGATATGATTTAAGCCTATTTCATCATATATAAAAAGAGTAATTGATTTAATTCCCAAATCTGTATGAACCCTAGATCAATCATTAACCATACTAAAGTTGAAATCAAATTCGATACCCAAATTAATCATGGGGATTTTGCTTCATACATGAAAATGAGTATGTGTAATAAATTTACAATTTGATGTTAGTTTGAGAGTAACAAGAGCAAGAACAGTGCAGCTAGACAAGGAATCAAATCAAGATGCTAAGGATGATGATAATTCTATTATTTTCGTGTGAAGCTTTCAATGATGATGTTTACCAAATGCCCTTAGTTAGTTAGAGTTTAGAATGATGATGTTTACCAAATGCCCTTAGTTAGTTAGAGTTTAGAATGATCAGATGGTGATGCATGACTAAGTTGCAGGCTTGAAAGAATGATAGAAATCGATTGTGTAATGTGTGTGTATTTTGATAAAGTTTAGCTTATAGATTGAAAGGGTCGATTAGAGCATTTACCCTCTATTATATAGCACAGATTTCATTTGTTTCAATTCGAACAAGTTATAGATTTGAATCGGGGGTTTTGGATTTGATTTGCGAGCATTAACACAATTTTAATCACATTAATTTGTATGTTTGAATAAAAAAGATCTCGGATACATATTAACTCGAACTATTTAACCGTTTGATTGACTTTTGGTTCGAAACATATTTGAACTCGAATGGGAGGTTTCGATTTCGAGTTAACTTGTTGGAACAATCGAATTAATCGAATTTAAGTTGGTCATTAGTTCAAATCTCGTTCGTGAAAGTTATGAAAAAGTTGGATTTGATTAATTCTACTGTTTTATGGGTTTCACAACATCACTGAATTTCCATTGGAGCTTGGCTGGAAGATAGTGACGACGAGGTGGGGTTTGGGTGTTTTAAATATATTTTTACACATTATATACGGTTTTAAAAGTTTTCATTTTGTGTTTAAAACTGTATTTGAAGTTTTAAGAATGGAATTATCCACCCTAAACTTATAGAACTCTAATTTTAAAATAAATCAATTTATTAGAAAACATTATAATCTTTATAAATATTATAAAACTTAGTAATTTAATTATTTATTTTAATTTGTTTAGTAAAACTCGTAAATACCAAATAAAACTTTATTACCTTTATAAAAATATTTTAGAAGTTATAAATTGATTAAATGATTTAATAAACAAAAAGTAAATAATACAATTCATAATATTGATTGAATAACATATTATTTTTTAATCAAAATAAATAAAATAATTTAGTATTGAACTTTCCAAATTTATGAAAGTTTAAAAAGGGCTCGTGTTTGGGTTTATAATTTGTAAATAGGCTAGATGTTACAGATTTAGTGTGACTTATACACTCTAATGTGTGTGGTCCTTTTAGAACTATGTCTAGAAGTGATGAGAGGTTCTTTATAACATTCATAGATGATTTGAAAAGGTTTGGATATGTTTAAGAATAAGGCATTTGATGTTTTGAAAGTGTATTAAAATAAGGTACAAAATCAGGGAAAATGATAAAATCCATTCAGTCGGATTGTGGTGGTGACTATCCAAGCTATGAATGAACATCTCAAAGAATGTGGGATAGTTTCTAAAATCATTCCTCTTGGAACACCACAACACAATGGCGTGTTTGAATGGAGAAATCGAACCTTATTGGATATGGTCTGATCCATGATGAATCATACAAACTTACCTCACTTTATAAGACTCCATGTGAGTTATGGGATGAAAGAAATCCAATCTTATCCTATCTTAGGAATGAGGTTGTGAGGCTTACTTTAAGCGTGAGTATTTAAACAATTGAGGCCCTCGAAGTGAGAAAGTAATCTTCATCTAATACCCTTAAGAAACAACGGCATATTATTTCTATAATCTTATAGACAACGAGGTTATTTTTTGTAGATGTGGAGTCTTCTTGGAAGTAGTTGTTAGTCGTACAGTAACAAGAAAGAATAGGAGATTTTATTCGATAAATGAAAAAGAAAAATGAATGAAATAATTAGAATCACTAATGCATGCATTGTTGGATTGGCCTAGATTAACCTAAGTGAAATGAAGTCTCTATCGCTCTACTTAAAAATCAAATATGAAACTTCATACACCTTCATAGGACGAAAAGAGATTTTTTTGAGGCCCTGATAGATGAATATATAGATACCGACTCTATTACATGGTCACAAAAAGCTAAATGGAAAAAAATGATACAACTATGTCGTATTATGATCTCTGGATGACCATCCTGTATTGCCGAATAGAGCGCCTACTCTACATAGTGGAAGGGCGTGCTATTTGTTTACATCCATTAGTTTGTAAGGGATTCAATGCAGACTTTGACGGGGATCAAATGGCCGTTCATGCACTTTCTCTTTCCTCCCTTATTCTAGAAAAGGGAAAAAAGAGAAAAGAGGGGGCTGGTATTTAATTGTATCTCTAATCTTCTTTATTCCTTCCCGCATCAATAACTAGAATGAAAAAAAAGGGAACGTCTTCTTTGCTCCTCAGAAAAAAAACAAAAGAACAACTGCTCTACATACTAAACTAGGGTATGGAGCCGCGTCGGTCGATTGGCGTGGCTGTGTCTTGGGGGCACTACTCCCCAAGGAGCCGAGAGCGGTCGGGAAATAAGTCTTAAACCACTTACCCAACGCTGAATCTTAAGAAGTTTGTGTACGCCTCCGTTAACTCAATCGTGGCCTTCTTGTCTGCGCATTGTTTCATTTTTTAGAGTGACGCTAGGGGGCGAATTGGGGCAACGTCCGGATGGGCTGGAGAGGTGACTACCCAACTCCCCTGAAAGATTCACAACCCCGTCTTACACTCTCTACTTCTTCACAAAGCTCCACAGTTTCCAACGATCACTTAAGATATTTCTCATTTGAACCTTTTTAGGTGCTCTCTCTCCTCTGTCATGTGCTCTCTCTCTCTTTTGTCATGTGCTCTATCTCTTCTGTCATGTTCTTAAAGAACTGAAACTAAAGTTAAAGGATCGATCTTTTGAGTGTTTAAAACAGAAAGATTGAGGCTTTGAGTTTTCATGTCTGAAATCTGGTAACTCCTTTTTTTAGGACCAACGTGAAAATAAAGATTAATATTTTGAGTTTTCAAAAGAGCAAGATTGATGTTTTTAGATCTCGCATTAATATGGACCTTGAAGAAATTCAAGACCCATAAAACGCAACACACGAAGTAGAAACCACTATTTAACAAGACATTTTTGAACTAGACCCACTAATAGTTCAAAAACCATTTGTAACACATGACATCCATAGATAAGAATGGATTTGACGAGAACACAAAAGATATGATGATATGTATCTAGTGTACCAAGTTGAGCCCACTCACTACAAATCTACAATGTCAGACAAAGAATCTAATAAATGGCTTGAAGACATGGGCGTTGAGATGCAGTCCATGTATGATAACCAAGTATGGGATTTGGTTGATCTTTATCCCAATGTAAAGACTACAGGAAGTAAGTTGACTGTTAAGGTGAAGACTAACATGGACGGAAATATGCAAACTTATATGGCACGACTATTTGAAAAGGGTTTCACCCAAACTCAAAGAACTGATTATGAAGAAACATTCTCTCCTATAGCCATGACCAAATCAATTAGGATATTGATTGCCATTTTTTCTTATTATGATATGGCAAATAGATGTCAAAATAGCTTTCTTAATGGATCTAAGTTTATATGGATTAGCCAAAAGGTTTTGTTAATTCAAAGCATCCTAATAAAGTGTATAAGCTCAAAAGATCCATTTATGGATTATAGAAAGCATCAAGGAGCTAAAATCTTTGTTTTGATGAGGAAAACAAAGAATATGGATTTATCAATAACGAAGATGAGCCATGTGTTTACATGAAGACTATTAGGAGCACGATGTTATTCCTAATCTTGTATGTTGATGACATATTGCTCATTGGAAACGACATTCCAACCATAACGGATGTTGAATCATGGTTAGGATAGTGTTTCTGTTGGATTAAAAAGAAGGCTAGTGCAACCAAAACCAAATCACTTAGTCAAATTTTGATGCTACTTACAAAGGCTTCCGAAGCCAAGTGTGGAACTTCTGAAGGTTGTAGAGTTCTTCCGAAGACAAAGTGAAAGATCAACTTCCGAAGACAAACTCTACTTCCGAAGTCAAAGAACTTACTTCCGAAGATCAAGTCTAAGAAGATGAATTCAGAAGACTGCTTCCGAAGTATGAAGAAAGAA
>BJCM01070695.1:0-23661 GCA_018326385.1 Flaveria bidentis | reverse complement strand
GAAAACCATGTTTATAAATGAAAATCGTGAAAACCACCACTTCCCAATCACATAATTTATAACTGATTTGACCTTTTTATTGTTTAAAGTATATTTAAGTAAAATTCAACTTTATTTTTGGAATTCATTATATATTATTAGTTTAAAATCCAAGAAATGACAATGATGACAAAACGACTTACGTATACGTAACTTTGTATGAGTTATATGTACGTAGCTTTTAGCTGTACACTTGTTAACACGTACGTACATATACATAACCCCTATATATGCGTAACTATTAGTTGTATACTTTGTAACATGTACTTACATATATGTAACCCTTGGTTTTCATGCTTTTCATTCATAACATAGTTTTCAATGGAACCCTCCCTTATATACATATATATATATATATATACATATACATACATACATATATATATATATATATATATATATATATATATATACACACATTCATATATGGAGGATGGTTAATGAGAAAATCAATAATTATATGAAAACCAAAGACAACTATGGAAACCAATATAATTCATAAATTTTATGTTATTTTTATTGTTAACATATTATTTAAATATTTGTTACATATATGTTGAACATAAATACGAGAATGAAGAGTCTTACGTATATATAACACTATTTCGAATGAAAAATGATTATGTATACGTAACCTATATGTGACGTATATGTAAAACCATGATACGATTTTTCATTTGATTACCCCTATTTATATACACACACACACACAAATATAAAAGACAGTGATAAAAAAATTATAAGTTATATGACCGATTTTATTTGTTTTATTTAGTTTTCACATAAAATTGTGGTTTTTTAGATCTTTCCTCTCCATATATATATATATATATATATACATATATGTATATATATACATATATGTATATATATATGTATATATATACATATATATATATAACTTTGCTTCTGATAGATTTTATATTAAGTGTATTAAGATTTTTAATTTTAAGATATTCTTTTCATATTGTTTAGAGAAAGATCTTGTATTTTTTATATTTAATAAACTTCATAAAGAAACTATAAAAATGGACGAGAGAATTATCTCATAATCAATAAGAAAGTTAAATGACTAGACATATCATATGTGCATGTTAACTTACTATTAATATATTAAAAAGATTTATAAATTTAACAACTTCTTTGAAACATTATGTTAAGGGCAGGAGCGGACCTACGCCTTAGTGAATGGGGTCAAGTGACCCTATTGAAAATTGAACTCGTAGAGTAACGTATAATACCGAATTTTTTAATGAACTCATAGTCTTACAGGAGGTGAACCCATTAATATATTAAAGTTCAAAATGTAACACAAAGAGAATCACTAGTTCATTGGTACGCGTGTGTCTTTGTTTACTTGTGGTTGTAGGTTCGAAACCTACAAGCTACAGCTTGCAGCCTTTTTTCTCCTTTTTATTTATGTAAATTTACTAAATTAACCTTATCCTAATAACAAAACCCTAGCCCCCATTCTTTTTCCCCCACCCCATTCGACATTTCGACCTGCAGCTTTACCCCAACCTTCGTTGCTGCCTGTTGCCCCTTCTATCACTGCGACGTTGATGGCCTGCTACCCCTTCCATCGTTGTGACGCTGCTGGCCTACTATCCCTTCCATCGCTGCTTGTTGCTTCGTGGTTTACCCTTCACCATTGATTCTTGAAAATATTAGTTTTCTTACTTGTTTATTCAAAATTCAAAATCTTTAACGTTTTCATTGTTAGACTTAACTTATTTTAGTTAATTTGTTTGTTAATTTGTGTAATTAGAATTAAGAAATCTAGATTTTAATTTTTTTTGTTAATTTAGGTGTTTAGAAATCTAAAATCTATATTTTGTTTGATCTAATTTGGGTATTTCAATATTTCATCATATTACTAATTTAGTTCATGACAATTCATAATATGTTATGTGTGTGATGCATTGAACATTTTAGAAATATGGACCGTTTTGTTGTGAAAAGAAAACCATCAAATGTTGCTTCTTCATCTAGTAATAGTATTTCGGCAAGGAATTGATTTAGATGATCTTTCATGGGATCCTTCTGAACGACTATAAAATGTAAGTTTTATTTGATTTTTTTAATATTATATTTTTGTTAACATTTTCTATGCAATTTAATTATATTCCGAACCGACCCGACTTGACCCGACAACTCAAAAAAATTTATATTATCTTCTAATAAAAAGAAAGACACGAAAAATAGTGACCCCATTAAAAAAAATTCATGGTTCCGCCACTGAATATCGTAAATCTTGTATATAATAAGAAATACAAATGAATATAATTTTTTGATGATATAAATAAAGTGTATTATATTCAATTCAATGTGATTTTCATTTTTATCGGTCGATGGAGAAATATCTTGCATTCATTTACGTACTAATTTTCTTTCTTAATACCACTATATTAAAAAAACGTTTTTGGAAAACATTTTAAAAGAAATTAAAAATATTTTTAAGCTAAAAGAAGTTCTGTTAAAAAACATTTTTATATAAACATCTCTAGAAAGACTTAAAAAACATGTATGCTTTCTAAAATATCTAATGAGAATAGAAGCAACAAACAAAAAATTTAAAAAAAAAATACATATTTTAGTTTATATTTTTCTAGCTACACCATTTTAGTAAATAATTTTACTATCTACATCTATTTGGAAAAAAACTCGAAATATTTATATATCTTGATAAAAATTTTCAAGTGAATCACGCACAATTTTATTGGACATTTGTAATACTCGTCCAATACGTCCGAATTAACAGCGCATGCTAGTTGTCAAAGAGCAACGCTAACATATGGAAAATTGATGAATTCGGCTATACCTTTAATGTATTCTCTTTGTTAAAAAACACCTCATTTTTCATTTAAAAAATGAGTTCATCTTCTTCAAAAGATTCAGATGAGAAGAAACTCCATTCAATGGTTGAGACAAAGTAATTTTTAATAAAAATGTTAGAGAGACAATGAATGAAATAAGATGGTTTGTATAAAATTAGAGATGGGTATATATAGGAAAAAGAGTAATTTTAATGAGCCTTAATGGCTATCTTTTTAAAACCCCCCTTCCAACGTTCAACTCCAACCACGACTCCACCTGTACCTACACCATATATCGCACCCCTCTTCACGCCTGGCTTTCGCGGTGAGGGAAGCCGGCTAGATGGCTCGCACCCTGGTTCCCGACTACCACAATACTCAGTCTTATCTCGATCCGGTAAATATGCTAATGTGGTCAACAATAGCACAAGCAGATCTGGTTTATTATTCTCGAAGGGTGGTCAACGAGGGTGGAGGGGTGCGATGTGGTGGCGCAACGGTGGCGATGGTGATGTTGTCGGATGGGTCGAGCAAGACAGGTGGGTGAAAGGAAGTATGGTGGTGACGGGTCACTGGTGAAGATATCAATCGATTTGGTGATGTTCGTTAGTGATAATGGTGGATGAAGGTGGTGGTTGGTGGGTTGGGAAGATGATGATATAGGTGGGGACCATCTCTTAAATACAAATGTAATTATTAAGTTAACGTCTATCAGTTTTAGAGACCATCTTTGTTATGTTTGTGTAAAACTTGAACCAATCTTGTAATGTTAAAAAGTTAGAGATAAAAAATGAAATCAGGGCTAATCACAGGAACAATCTGTACATGTAATTAAGTCGTTATTTTAAATAAAAAATAAAAACAAGACACCTCACATATATTACTTATACTAGTTTTAATAACATGTGTATTACACTACCTAAATAAATAAACTATTGAATAGATTGATAAATTCTTAATTATAAAACAAATTTGTAAAATAAGATATGATTGAAGTAATGTAAGAGTAAAAACTATAAGTAATAAAATAATAACATCAATTTTTTAAAATTTTATTTTTAAATGATTTTGTTATGTTTAATAATCATTTCATTTCAAAACAAGTGTTTAAAAAGTCATTTTAAAATTTTCCTTATTATATATCCCAATTTTAATTATTTTTAGTTTATAAAAAGATAACTTTCAAAAAACACTAATTGTAAAATATTTTATATTTTTAAGAAATTTTTTGCGTTTTAGAAAATTCCTTATTTTATAGATTTTTTCTTTAGAATAGAATAGATCTCTTTCTTGATTAATCAAAAAAACTAATTGTAACGTAAAAAATTAAACAATAATTTTAGTAATTAATATTGTTATTTAATAAGAGAGAGGAGTGTTAAAATATCGATGAGAATAAATGTGATGCTAAAACACGTTCCGTTACTTATTATTTTATGAGAATAAAAAGATTTCTACCCGGACCAAGTTTTTAATCCATGACTTTAATGTTAGTTTCTCTTTCGACAAATAATACTTCTCTTTTAGATATAGAATTTAAAATTATAATGGGTAAAAATAACTTTTGTTTTGCCAAATGAAATTGACATAAACACATACAGATTTTATTTTAATATAAGGGCTTTTATAACCTAATGACATTATTATTGTCTATTATAAAATTAATATGAGTTTAAATTTTTAATGGAGTGCAAGAGTATGTTTATTATAAATAAAAATTGTTGATAAAAAGGTTTGATAATCGCTTAACCATTGAAAAGTAAATATGCTATAGGTTTTAACTATATATTCATGCTTCAGCTTCGATGATGGATGATACTAGCATATAATAGTAAACCATAAACAATCTCATTGCATCTTGCGCTTGACCGTGGTCATGTAGATGGATTGGACTTACCTTATAACATTCGGATTAACTTTTTTATCTTTATTCATATTTGACCGTGGTTATGTAGATGGATTGCACTTCATATAATCACACTAAAAATCATTATATCTTCTCTCTCATTTTCAATAAAATAATACATTTTATATCTTTATCATTATTTTTTTCTCTCTCATTCACTCATAACCACTTTAAAAATATTAAAAAAATTATAAGGATTGAATAGTGATTCTTTAAATATACCAATCCACAATAACATTTTCTCTCTCCATCACTCACAACCATTTAAAATCATTCCATATAATATACCAAACATACTCACAAACGTTTAAGGATTCCACTGTGAGTACTCTTACGTGTTAGGTATTTATCAAAGTGCTTCTAATATTTACTAAAGAGCTTCAAGTATATTTGTATTATGGTTTATAGTATAGATGTTTCTTATCAAATGACCGACTGAGGATTCTATCTAATGATATATGGACATTAGTATAGATTTGAAAATAGGTAGTTGAGTTGACGAATGTTTTGAGTTAGGTGTTCTAAGAAAACATATTAGATATTGTGGAATTGTTTGGAGAAGCATCCAAAACTGCTTATTTTTGTTGATTACTGGATCTATAATATGGCATCATGACAGATAAAAACTACTACTCAATAGATCAAAATATCTTATGGTAAAAGTTACCAACAATGAATGACGATTAACCAACGTTTTCAAAACTGGATCGGATGTCGAATCGGACGTCTTACTGGTTTGGTGGTTGGACTGGATTAAGAACCGGATAACATTATATATATATATATATTATATATATATAGTTATACATATAATTTAATAGAAGTAATTTATGTGTGTATTTTATAGCTATATGTACAACTTAACAATAATTTTATATCTAACATACTAATTTATTATTCAACCGTTCGTTTTTACTCTAATTTTTTTTTTTCAAAATCCAAGTTCGGTTGCCGGTCCGACCACCGGTTCGGGACGAACCGACCGGTCCAACCACTCCAAAACGAACAACCCTGAACCGGTTTGGCCCACCCTCCGATTCCCGGTCAAACCGGTTCAACCGGCCGGTCCGCTCCTGTCTAGAAATCACTGCGATTAACATATATTGTGAATGAAATTAAAAATATATATTTTTAATAAATATAGTAATCATAAAAAAGAGTAGCAATACAGTTGCAGCAGCTAGAAACACAAGGTGGAATTCATAGACGACAAAGATAAACAATACATGGGAAGCAGTAAAACGAAATGCGTACAACTAATTCAAATGCACACAAACATCTCTCGAAAAGCATCTTTGTAATAGTGCTTTACATGCATGGGAACCATGAGTAGCAAGGAGAGTTATCAGAACATAACCCTCGGTTTTGTGGTGTAAAGCACATGTTTCTTGGGATTAAACAGATAATGAGAATCATACATAGAGCGAAACATATCGACCCAAAGTGGAAATTGCAATGTTGCAAATGCAATGACCGGTATGCTAGCAACTCCAGCAATAAAGATCGGTACCCATTTCAATCCTTTGTGATATAGCAGAAAGAAACTGGCGCTAAAAGTCACCATCATTGCTACTACAGAGATGAACAATGTTAGTAGACCTATCATCAGTTTCCTGGGTAATGAATATAGGAAATCACGTTGATCATGACGAGATGTAAGGATGGACAAGAACACTAGGAGTGAAGTTGCAGATGAGAACAAAGAAATGGCGTCTGCAATAACAAAAACTAACATGGTACGCTCATGAAGGAAGATAGGAAGTCCATGTTCTTCGTTGTAGCCACCTGGAACCGTAAAGGCTACAGCGAATGCAACAGTGATAATAAGTGTGGCGACAACCATACAGTCCTTCATCCATTCCAATCCTTTCGAAACTTGATCTTCATTTTCTTTAGAGAATAACTCATATGGTGTAAAACTTTCATCGTTCTTCATTTCCCTCATATAAGGTGGCATCATCGCCTCAACTTCCTACGACATACACAAAAGTTATGAATAACTGTAACTTGTTATAATATGTTTCGTTATTTTTGTTAAGTGTTGTAATACATGTGTGTTTCTTTTGTTACAGAACATTCATGGTAATATTTACCTGGCAAACACATAACAAATATTGTTATAAATAAAATCATTTAACTCTTTACCTACTCCGCAACCAAAAGATTAGAGTTCAAAAAAGTTATTTCAGGGCCTAATTGGGAATATAGTACTCTTCATCTCTACAAGACAATGGAAACTAAATTTATTTCAGGGCCTAAATGGGAATTCAGATCATAACCCTATTCCAAGGCCCAAAGCGAAAAAAAATCAAGGTCTACCTTCCTTTATACCTAACTAAGATAAGATGGACAAAGATATATTAAATAGTTATATAATTTACAAGGTTAAAAACATATATTTTAGTGTGATCATATGTGTAGGTATGTATATATTTATGTGTATCTACTTTTGAAAATATATAAATAATATATTTTAATAAAACAAAATGTCTATATGTATCATTTTCTCATAATCATATTGTTGCTTGCTACTATCATAACAATATAACCATTTAATGGTCATATTAAATGATTATGATAATATCAAGAGTAAATTACTATTTAGAGAAAATTTTATTTTTGATCATTTAGGTTAGATCTATTTAACTATTTCAATCCAAAAAAGAATCTTTTGACATTTCAAGATCCGAGGTTTGTATTTTGTAACGATTTTGACCTAACTCTGTTAATTTTTTTAATGTTTCATGAATTACAATATAACCATTTTGTAACGTTTCATGAATTACAACCAAAGATTTCTGAAATCACTAAACCCAGTTTCAACCCTTAAAATCCAATCTTAGATCTACAAGCAAAACACATAGCAATGGGAGCTTGGGGTGCAGCGGTGGTGATGTTGTTGATCTAGTTTGGAATGAATCATATCTCGTGGTGGCGGTGGTGTTGTTCGGTTCCATTCATCGATAATAGTAGCTACACAACAATGGTAGCTTCATCTCCACCTCATCATCATTGTCTCTTGTCAATGCACCACTACCCTCCATCCCTTTCTCCTCCCACTTCGATTATCTTCAAAATAATCATCTCAACGTGTAAAACATATCGAATATGGAGTTTTTGAAAGCGGTTGGTACGGTGGTTGTAGCAGGTGGTATATGGCGGAGTGGGTGGGTGGGGAGGTCGGTACGGTAGTTGTAGCAGGTGTTACAGGGCGGAATAGGTGGGGAGGTCAAGAGATGTGTAAGATTTGATTTAGGTTTAGGTTTATATATATATATATATATATATATATATATATATATATATATATATTATTAGGTTACAAACAAACTAAATAAATTTATTATTACATGACTTATAATATAAAAAATTAAGTCTTAAATATTGTGTATTATATGATTTGAATAAATTCGTGTATTACACATTTGAAAATTTGAATTTAACATATTTGAAATTTTAATTATGGATAGTTTTTAATTAATAAATAGTTATTATAACATTCATAATTAAGAGGATATAGAAGCATAAAAACCAATTATTAGATAGCTTATAATTGTGATAAGTGTCCGGATTTATTTTTATTTATTAGTATAGAGATTGTAATAATTTTACACTAATCATCCTAATCTTATGTAATTTATATAAGTAGTCCCTTATGTATGAAATAACTTAAATACCCACTAATTTAACTGAAAAATCTAACAGAAATAAATGTGTTAGAAAACAAAACTATTATAAAAATAAAATCACAGACGTGATATTATAAAAGATTCCTTTTAGTACTAAAATAATTAAAATACCCAAATCATAGGGACCAAAAATTTTTACTTTACTATTTAAGTCTTTGATTTGTGAAAATTAAAATTTTGGTCCAATAGTTTATTTGTTAAATTGATAATCCAACAGTTTAAAATTTCATATTAATTTCAAATAAGCCACTAAAATCACTAGTGTTTGTTTAGTTAACTAATGTAAAAAGACTTTTATGTACTTGGTTTGTGGTTAAATGTCGAGGCATGTAAAGGTAGGACACAAAGCAATTGTCTTAAAAGTTTGCAGGGCATATTATTACGATTGTTCCATTAACATTATCGTTTTAGGAACATTAGATCTACTATTAAAAAGAAAATCTAAACAATATTTAACATGTAATTCAATCAATCAAGGACAAATTAATTACTTAAAAGATATACCTTGAGCCACAATACTTCTCGTTGCATTTGTAAATACGCTCCAGTTGCCTTTGTTGCCATCTTCTTTGAAGTCTTCCCTACTAAATGAAGCATATTATTGCCTGATACGTCACTCAACATGCATATATCATCCTTAGAGCTGCCAATCTCGTACAGTAGGTTGTAGATATCGTGGTGACGGTTCATAACAGCTATATGAAATATAGTATACCCATCCTCATTTGTATCAAGAATAACATCAGGATAAGATCGAAGCAGCTCAATTATAAATGCGGTGTTGCCCCTTTCAGCAGCAATAAATAATATTCGAGAATCAGCTTCTTTGAGCATACCGTCAATTTCATCATGGTTCATTGTTTTCATAGCATGTCCCCAAATGGTTTTGAGTAATTTTAGCGCGATGACATGCTTGTCACGCGTAGCTTGTACTTTCACAAGAAAAAATCGAACAGCTGAAAAGAAGGAACAATCAAATACTCCAAAGTAATTAAAAAACTTAATACTATTACTAATTAAGTGATCTCAATATGTGAATATAACTAATGCTTACTTGCTGCTATGACTCTCATGATTAAGTTTTTTTCTTCTTTTTTGAATGCATATGACTTCTCAGCTAAAACCTGAAGAAGTGAAGGCACATTTGCTGGAGCAAGTTCTGGACAGTCCTCCAGAATTCGAAGGGCAACATCTATAAAGATACATAAAATTAAATTCTCTTAATGATATGAAACTATTAAATTAAGAACTGAATTATACTATAGTAAAAAAAACAGATATATGGAAATATTAGATGATGCTAACAAGTAACAATAAAAATTAAATGATGGATGAATATTGATTTCTATAAACTGCAGACGTTGGAGCAACGATAAGATATATAACCTCTTAGCATAAATGAAGGATAATCGACCAGACACTCGTTGAGCCCCCTTTATGAGAGAGCCCCATGCATCGGGTTTGTCTTTATTTATTTCTAAAACCTTTTAAATCTGCTATTTCCTTACTGAAAATTATAACTAATATATAGTACTTTATTTCATTTTAAGTGAGACTCTTTTGTGAACTTGGAGAAACACAAGAATCACATACCAAACATATCTGTCTTCACACAATGGAGAAGTACTAGATTTCTGTCAACATCCGTCCATTGTTTGCCGCTCATCTTCAATTTTTTGTAAAGATACTTCACTGACTTGTATTCCCCTTTTATAGCACTTGCGGACAATGGCAAAAGTTGATTATTACCAGGAATGTTCAACAAGTTGTGGTTCTTTTTCATCATGATCTTTGCCATTTTCTTTCTTCCTGATGAGCATGCTATCCAGAAAGCGGTGTTCGAATGTTTGTTTTTGAGTTCCAACTCCTCCTTTGTCATAATTTTTACTAGATTTTTCACAAAATTTAAGGTGAGCTTGGTCTCTTTTGCTGTTGCTACAACATGTAGTGCTGTGCCGATATTGTTACTGAGACCTAACTTTACAAAATTTCTGTTTCCATTAAAGATGGGTTTTGCAGTGTTCCAGTCACCCTTGATTGATGCTTGGTATAATGGAACAACAGTTTCTAAGTAGAACTCTCTATTTCCTTCAAATTAACAATAATTTAAAATAAACATATTGCTCATGAGCTTGAGTTTCATAATAATAAATAGTGTTTTTAGAACCGAATCGGACTGTCAAACTGGGAATCCTTTTCAGCTAAACCGGCTTGTGATTAGTCGTGTGATTAATCAGATTGATTGTCAGACTGGATTTCAAAACTTTTTTTATTTTTATTTTTTTCACTTTAAAATTTCATTTTTGATTAAGTTTAATAAATTGTCATACATATTATAGTTAACTAAGTGTTAATATCGTATTAAAAGTGTAAATTCAATCTGAAACACATTGTATTTTCTTATTTTGTGTTTGAACTAAAAATATATAAATAATGTTAAAACAAATTATTCATCGTCATATGTTTTTAAATTTGATCCGACCGATCCCACAGAACCTATTGGACGAGCGGTTCGTTGTTCGATCCGGTTTTAAAATCATTGACAACGATGTACCATTTGCTTATTGCAAGAAACAAAAGAATAAAAAAATACACAGCTAACCAGACACATGGATCACTTAACTTAAAGAACTATTCACACAAAAATGATAGTAGTAGAATTTTTAACAAAACTTAAAGGGCTTACCATAACTTGAAAGGATTTTATAATCATCGTTTTCTGTAAAATATTGGAAAAACTTGAAAAAACTCATTTCATCTCATTTTCTATAATTTATTATTCATAACTTATAAAAATCATATACATGGCCAGGTTGAATAATGAGTTCTTCTTTTTACTAACTCACTATTCATCCGTTATAATTTTTTAAAGTGGTAGATAGAGAAATGTTATTAAAAGAGTATTATTTAGTTGAATAAAAAATAAGTATTAAAATTAAAATGTGATAAGATTTTAAAAATAAATACTATTTAATAATACAAATGAATTTTAGTTAAATGATAGAAATAAAGATAAAAAAAATCTTCTAATCAATGCTCCTGATTGATTAGTCTTCAAATGACATTTGGATAGACTGATCATAGACATGAAATATAACAATTTCATTAAGCTGCCACTAGAGGCCTTAGAAGATGTTCTTAACGGTAAAAGTGAAATACTATAAATCACCTTTCACTCAATAAAATGCACTAAAACTATTACCGCTCACTAAATAGTTGAGACTAATTAAAATCTTAATTTTCAAAAAAATAGTCGAGACAAATATCGTAATCTAAGCTTAGCACATGACAAACCATGTGATGATGTTTTGTTTTTTTGCATAATAGGCTGAATTGAATGCTTAGAAGTGAATGATGAACTTTAAGTGAATCTGTTTTTAAATGTATATAAAGCCCTTATTAGGATGTGAATTAAGATGGTTTTCATGCCTTAAAGTGTTACTAAAAGTAAAAGGTATATATTATAATGTTACCAAATTGATAGGTAATTGAGTCACCAGCAGTATCTCCCTCAGTGTCATCAACAGTATTTCCTTGAGTGTCATCAACAGAAGTATCTTTAATGTCAACAACTGTAGGAGTATCCTTAATGTCAACTGGTGTTTCTCTTAATCTTTTCTCCGTCCGCCGAATATACGTCACTCCCCCTAGATCCATCCCTGTTGTTGTTTAAGTGATCTTAATAACTTGTTGATCGATGTGAGCATACAACCTTGTCTCAAGAGCTCCGGTTTATATAGAATCACGTAAAAGCTATACATAGTAGTTTGTGCGTAGGTCCACCCCTCATTCAACAACTTTGTTTTTTTTTCTTCCCAACATTTACACCTAAGCTTCACTTATTTTTCATTTTGTGAGACTCAACATGCACCAAGTAACTTTATGAATCATATGTAAATCATTTCTGATTGAAATATATGTAGGATGTTACGGTAATCTTGAGATTTAGATACATGTTAGTATTTAGAATCGAAGAAGCATAGAGATCAAATGAAAACCATTGTTATAATTAAAAATCATGAAAACACTACCCAATTACATAATTTAAAATTAATTATTTTTTTAATTATTTAAAGTATATTTGAGTAACTTCAATCTTATTGTTTTTTAGGTTATTGTATATTTTTTAATTTAAACTCGAAGAAACGGCGATGATGACAAAAAGACTTTATATGTACGTAACTTGTATAATTACATGTACATAACTTTTAGTTGTATACTTGATAATATGTACTTACATATCAATAACCCTTACATGTACATAACTTTTAGTTGAATATTTTGTAACACAAATTTTTATATATTTAACTATTGATTTTCATGATTTTTATTTATAATGATATCATAGTATAAAAATGCATACATGAGTGTAAGGAGCGATATCCTCTTACCCACTACACACACTATCCAATTATAGGTTCTCGTTTTATTATAATATTATACACTTACTCTCAAACTACCCAAAGTAGAAGGATGGTGGAAACGTTGATTAAAATAAAATGCATTCTAATAAAAATTACAAATAATCAAACAAAAATAAAACTAAAAAGATATTATTTTGACTAACTACTCATCATCTGACATCCGGATGCTTAAGTTGGTTGCAATAAATGCAATGTATTCCACAAGATTAAATTGGAGTCGAAACTATGTATTTTGATGCCATGAAACAATATTTTCGTTAACAATTGCATACGTCGGAGGATCCGTTGTATTTATAAAGGATAAGCTTTTCTTTTAAAGCACTAATGGTCGAAAACCATAATGTAAGGGCCATTGTCAAACGATGAAATGGCTCGACTTCAAAGTGTCTATCTGCACACCTCCCCTTACCCTTGGTTCTAACCGCCTGAGTGGTGGTGTAGTCGTGGAACCCACCCACCCATGGGTGTTATTCACGTTCCACCCCATTCGGCCTAATAGGTGATGTTATTGTTTAATACTTAGAGAACCATCATAATGTTTACTTAAAATGATCGACACAATGATTCGTGAAATGTATGTTGGTTGTTAGTTAAAACTAGTATTAAGCCCCCGCGTTGCGGCGGGGACGTAAAACCATGCCAAGTAGCACCAATGACATACTACCGTTAGTGACTACCAATACCAAAAAAACTCGTATCGAAAAATAAATAAAAGTAAAAAAAAAATAAACCGAATGAATAGTAGACGTAAAAACGTTGAACCACGCAGACGAAACGTAAAACATGCAAAATAATAAGTAAGTTGACCTAGGACCAGCAGTTGTGACGGGGCTATTAAATGGAGAAAAAATAAGCGTACAAATATCGAAGCACACACATACACTGCGGCGTGTAAACTCACAACATTTAAACCGAAATGTAAAACGTAAAATTTGTAAATATGAAAAATATAGACGATCAAATTAGAAAGTAAAAATTGTTGGGGTTAAATTATCAAAAATATAAAAGTATAGGGTTATAAAGGAAAAGTTAAAGATTAAAAAAGAAAGAAAAAAGATGAGTACAACAAACTCAAACATATCGTACCACCTATAATGGATACAAAAGTTGATAATTAGTATATATATAACGATTGATTTTATTTAGATGTTTTGAGTTATTGTTGACCACCCAAGTTGAACACCAGATAACGTAACACAATTCTCTATTTTTCATGTATATCTAAATCAACTTTCTCAGCAAAATGTTTAGAGTTGAGCCAAAGGGTTTTCTTAGCATTGAGTTTCCTTCTGTGGGGGTTGGGGGTGCGGTCCCGGCTAAAAAAACGAATAGGTGGACCCGATTAAGATAACACCTATCCTTCGAAGCAGGGTCGTATATTTTTCGTTCAAAATAAACTTAAATTAACTTTCATAGGCTTTCATAAATGGCCATTAAAATTTCATTTGTCTTGGGTTCAACTCCTTAGAACAATCGATAGCCCCAGACCTCGCCTAGGGGTTTGTCATTTGAACCCACTTGGGTGCGACCCCTTGAACTCTAGTGTTGATTGGTTGGTTCTGTAAATACAAATGCACCTTTTACCTCTTATTCATGTAACTTTTTTGCACTTCAGATATGCTCGATAGTTAACTTTATTTTATACTTTATATTAGCCCTTATAAGTTGTATTATTCATTCAAATTAGTAGGTTGATTTGCTGTCTAGTGAAGATGATAAAATAAAAAGTATTTAACTTCGTTGTTAGATCGGGTGTGAACACTTCACAAATGGTTGTTAGAAATTAATATTTATATCTGCAAATAATATACCAGTTGAGGCTATTATATTATTCTTTATTTCTTTCTCTTTCTCTTTCTCTTTCTCAACGATGTGATCATTTATTTGACAATGTGAGCAACCGTTTCTATTGTTTGAAGTTTAAACTTAAACTGTGCCTCAAGATATCCTACTTAATATTTTCATTCTGATGTTTAAATTGGTAAGGGGTAATGTAATGGACAAGACAATGTAATGGACAAATAAATTAAAATTTTTATTTTTAACACGCTTGTTATGCATCGGAAATTGATGTCGGAAGCAATTTGCAGTTTGGAAGCAAAATCGTGCTTCAGAGGTAGCAATATTTAAAAGTAAATTTGTTCTTCGGAGTTTATTCTTTGGAAATGAGTAGTTTACTTTTGATACTTCGCAAAAATCTACACTTCGGAAGGAAGATGATTACTTTCGATGTAGTTATGTAATAAAGTAACAATTGAGACTAACTGTCAAATTGTTTTCAAGCCATTGTGACAACTGGTGGTGTTTCCCCAACATAAAAAGGCCTGGTCATATGAAATACATACGAATTTTCTAATAGATGTGTTGTCATTCTTGAATCACTAATCTTATCTTATTAAATATCCATAAGTATCCATGAAATAATTTAATCAGAAAGTGAAATTCACATAATTACTAGAGAATTCAGTCAATCTACAAACACTCAAACCTCACACAACATCTCTCGGTTTGTAAAAGGAACACAAATTCGGTTAACTCGAGGTTTGTTTAAATCAAATCTTCAATGGATTAAAACATTGGTGAGCGAGAAGACCATTAGTGAGTGAGCGACGTCATTCTTCTTGTGTTGCGACGGTTCAATGATGGCATAGGGAAGAGAAATTGATTCTAGAGTTAATCTCGATTTTGGTTTCTGAGTTTTGCAAATTGTCTTTATTCGAGTATCAACCTTTAATTTGTCTCCATTATTAGCTTAAGTTTTGAAAATCATTTATATTTTAGTCATTTTGACTAATAATGTTAACATTGTTCTTTTAAGTGATTGTCAAATGACAAAAATACCCATATTCAGTATTAAAATAAATATATTAGATACACCCCAGACATTTTCCCCTTCTTCTTCATCTTTAATTCTACTCCCCTGCAAAACTGACTATCAACAACACCATTGTCGCCTTCTCCACCACCATTGCCACAATATCACCATCACGGCATCGACTATTGACCATTGCAACATCGATCATTGATCACCGCAACAACAATAATAGACCAACACAACAATATCCACCAGAAGAATCAAACCCCTCTACGCACACCTCTACCCTAATTTTTCCACCACCATTGCACACCATCACCATCGCAACACCGGCAACTGACCAAAACGCAAAGCCCTAATTGTACCTGGACACATCTATCTTAGTTTCTACACCATTTTTCCACTCCAAAACCACCACCCTCCAAGACTTCTTTACATCCTGTAAAGCCCTGTGATGATGATAATGATGATGATGATGGTGGTGGTGGTGGTGGTGGTGCTATTGTGTAGATGCAAATATGGTTCAATGTAGTAGTGGTGGTCTTTATGGTGTTTTTCTTCAAAGTGGCGATGGAGGTAGTTGTAGGAGGGTGGGGGCAACGGATTAGGTTATCAGTGGTGATTGTGGATTAGGTTTTTAGTGGTGGTTCGGGTTATTGGTGTTATGATGGAAAGGATGTAGCAGTGGTGGTGGCGAGGGAGGGAGGGGAGTTGAAGGTGTGGTAGTGGTGATGGGGGAAAGAGTTAAATACGAAAGGATGGGGTAGGATGATGGTAGTGGAGGTGGTTACCGATGGGTGGGGGTGGTGGTGTGTGCCGAAAGTGTTGTGTGGTGCGGTGGTGTGAGGTGGTGCTGGTGTGTGGTGGCGGTGTTATGTGGTGTCGGTGGTGTGTGGTGGCGGTGGTGTGTGATGTTGTGTGGTGCTATGGAGAAGGAAGTGAGAGTGAGAATAAGATAGAATTGAAAAGTGAGATGGTGATTATTTTATATATCTTAGGGGTATTTTGTTTTTTTTAAACTAACATAAAATGCTAACACCGTTAGTTAAAAGGAAAAAAATAAAAATGATTTGTAAAAATCAGACTAATAATGGAGACAAAATAAATGTTGATACTCAATTTATGACAATTAACAAAACTCAGGGACGAAAACCGAGATTAACACTTGAAAGGGGTGGATTTAAATTTTCATAATTATTAAATTTTAATAGTAGAAATATTTTAGTGATGTTATACATTTCATAATTTTTTCAACTTTTGTTAGCACTAAATACCATCAATATTATGTTTGATTGAACAATAAGGATCAAAAAACATACAAATAACATTTGGTATGTAGGAATAAAAGACAAAATATAATAAAACATTAAGAGGTGAATGAAAAAATATATATTTGGTTGATAAAGAGAATAAAATAAACCATTACTTATATAATCACATTTAATTTAATTTATTTTATTCACCCCTTCTTTGTTTTTTCACATTCATTCTTCCATCTTTAGTCCTCACTACCACCATCCACGTACCCACCACAACAACCACCACCGACCACTACAACCACCACTACCGCCCACCACTACCAACAATCATAACCACCACCACCGCCGCCGCCGCCCACCAAGATCGATCGTCACCAGCCACCACCATTGGCCACCACTGATCGTTACCACCAGCGCTCACTATCATCACCACCCCACCACCTCCACCACATGGAACCACTACCACCAATTACCATCGACCGCTACTACCTGATCACGTGTCAATAATTTGATATTTAATTGATATAAATGTTTGATTTTATATCATGATTATGGTGGAACAAGTTCAAGTTGTTGGTGTTTTGATTATAGGTGATTAGAGCTGAAGTAAGCTAACTTTGGATGAAAAGATGCAAAACGGGAAACCGGAACTAAATTTGGTAAAACATGAAGAGTATAAAAGAAGCGGGATGGAAATCGGAGCCTGGAAGTGAAAAAATGCAAAACCCAAAGGTTCAAGACCATGGTAACTTAAAATGGACATATTTTAGGCTAGGAAAATAGTTACGGGGCCCGCAATCAGTCAACGAAAAGCTGGTGAAAAGTTACATGTGAAAATAAAAATTTTATAGGGGCTCGGCATATGATACGCCTCCCTGGGCGTATCAAACTCCGGTCGGCGTATTGGTGGCGTATTTATGGGAGTATTTGACAAAATTTTCAAAAAGTTGGGCGTATTATGCACCCAATATGGGCGTATGATATGCCAGTCCCCAACCAGCTTTCTGAATTTTGTGGTTTTCAAGTTTATTTAAGCCAAACCAACCCTAATTCGAGCTAGAACTTCTTGGAGACAAAAAGTGATGAACTTGAGGTGATTTTTGGTGTTCTAAGGCTCCCCAAATCATCTACAAATATTCCCCAAGCCAAGATTGAAGATAGAACGAATATGATGCGTGACTAGGTTCTTTTGATTGCTTTCGGGAGTACATTCTTGTAAAGTGAGACGATTGGTGTGATTGATTAGGTTTTTGTATTAAACATTGATCTATTGAATGCAACATTATATTTTTATTGATTTAAAGAAGTTACTTATAAATAAAGTTGTTTGCTTGATTATCAGTTTTTCGGTTTTCTTGCATGGTGAACTTATTAAGAAAAGTAGGCAACGTGATATAAGTTAATTGGTAACATTGTGAATGAACGAGTCTTAAAAGATTGTTTCTTTGTTGTCACATTACTCAAAAGCTAAGATCTTGAAGTATTGTTTCTTACAAACGCTAATTTAAAAGTACTAATTGTTGATCTTGCAAAATTGGAAACCCGGAAGTGATTGTTCTTATTATATAATCAATTTCGTTTTAAAATTTAATTGCTTTATGCACTTTTGCTCATTAATCCGGTTAAAGTTTTAGTTTTTAGTTATAAAGTTTGAGTCTTTTAGTTAATAGGGTCACATTAATTAAACACTTTCCACATATTCCTTAAGGAGACGACCTTACTTACCCTTGAACAATAAAGGTAGCTAAGACCGATAAATTAAATTGTTTTTGATCGAGTCTCGACAACCAGAGCAAAATGGCGCCGTTGTCGGGGAATTAGTACGCAAAGTGTTATTTGTTTGTTGACCTTTTTTAGTTTTCTTTTCTTTTGTCTTGTGCGGTGCTACACTAGGTGTTTTATGTCTTGTAGGTTACTTTGAAGAAGTTAAACCTTACCATAAATCGAGTTTATTATCCATGTACCGGTTGTGGAAGTCCAGTTCACACGCGAGATCATTGCCCTGAGTATTTGCAAAAGTGTGAAAAGGCGAGAAGAAAATTATATTTATTGGATGTCTATTATGATGATGCACCATCATCTTATCCGGACTACGAGTCATCTTCTCCATATTATGAAGGATATTATCATTCAAAGGTGAATTACAAGTCTAATCAAGATTAGGATTGCAACAACTATAAACTAGAGATGACATCAAGCTCAAGTAATCAGGAGAATTATAACAACTATCATGAAGAATACTATCAAGTGAAATATGAGGATCAAAATCAATGTCAATTTGCTACACAAGAGAATGTTATCCAGAATGTTATGCAATTTCAAAATACATATCAATCTAAGGAGGAGGAAACTATTGCTCGATTGGAGTTGATATTTCCCGAGATCGATATGTTGTTGTCACAACATCATCTTTTAGATCAACAACAATTTAACTACTTAACTATAAAGCGTGATGTGTTACTGTTGAAAATAAAATTAGAAGAATTAATCTCACCATCTTTTAAAGTTGAGGATGAGGTCATGGAGATTAATAACACACAATTTCCTTTAGTTGTTGAAGAATCATGTGTAGAACAAGTGGTGGTTGATTCTTGTGATGATGAAGTGGATAAAGAAGTTATAGGTCTTCCACAGCAAATAGTTGAATGTTTAAACCTAATATACGACATAATTCCTTTAAAAAACACGAGACTAAGATATTGCCATGTAATTCCTATAGTCCTACAATATTTATTATTCAATTTGACAAAAAGGGAGATAATGGCACATGTTCGAAGAAGAAAAAAGTGAGTTTAGAGGATATCAGACAACTTATTCAGAGGAATGCCTATAATGATTCTATAGACATGCCAAGGACAGTAAAGAATGTGTGAACCCGACATGTCAACTACCATGGATACATTGGAAACTCAATAGGAAAATATGGATTTAAAATGTCAAACATTGATTCAAGAGACATGGAGACCATGAAAAATAAAATAGAGATTCGGTATGTCTACTATCGAGCATTTGTTGGTAATGTGGCAGGAAAATGTTCACTTCAACCGAGGGGTTTAAAGGCTTGTTGCATATGCTAAATGCAACTGTGATTCCTACGAAAGTGAGTGTTACTTCTTTATTAGTTTTTGTGTCCTTTGTTTTGTATTTTTTAGCTAGTTCAATCATGCACATGATGTAAGCACTCAAGTGTGAAGAGGCGTAAGTCCATTAGTAAAAGCTCTCACTAATGATTAGGTCTATGTACTCCTTTTTTATCTTTCTTATTAATCATTAGCATGTTTATTCATGTTTTAAAACCATACATTAGGGACAATGTATCTCAAGTGTGGGGATAAAGGGAAGCATTGGAAGAATTGAATTGAAACAAAATTTTGAATCTTTTTGAAAAAATATGGAAAATAACTTCTTAAGTAAACTTAAGTGTACATGGAACTTAAAATTTTGCATACATGGATAATTGTTACTGGTTTGTGAACTTATGGATCCTTTGGCATGTTTTTTTTTTGAAAATTGAGTAATGCACCCAAATCATGAATCTTCATAAAAGTAGGTGAAAGTCCTAGGTGGTGTAACAAACCGACTATAGATAACATACATGCTACACATTTTATTACCTCTTTCCACTATTTCCGTGAGAGTTGAGCCTAATTGAGAAACTCATACTATATTACGAGTTACTTTACTTCTTTGCATAAAGAGGAAATCCACGATGTGCATCCGAGTTAAAACTCGTGTAATTGATACATATCAAGATCATAAACCAATGTGTGCATAAATATGATAGAGGAATTTGGATTGAACCATTTGTTTAAACCCTTCTTTTCAATTCCATACCAATAAAATCTCCCTATAGACACCATATTGAGCCCTAACTTGTCGTTTCAAACCAAAACAATAAATTCCACAAGCCTTAAGCCTTTTTTAGAACCTTAGTAGGTGAATCCAATCCACAAACTACAAGAGTCACGTCAATAGTTGTTCAATAATAGTAAAGTTATTTGCTTTACCAAAACAAAACAAAAAGAGAGAGAGAGAGAGAGAGAGAGAGAGAGAGAGATAGAGAGAGAAAACACAAAAGCTAAATATGAGGTCAAAATGAACAAAATATGCAGCAACAAAAATAGTATAAGAAGTTGTTACAAGTAGTGCAAATAGAAGAGTTACATTGACAAATAAGACGTCTATTATGATTAAAGTGGATTTCATTCTCCTTTAGCCACCCTAAAATTCCTTCCAATCCTACCTTAACCCAAGCCTAACATTACCACCCAAGAAAGACCTCTTGATTTTTGTATTATATTGTGTCAATTGATGACGATTTGATTAATACACAAGCTTATAATTAGTATGTGCATTCGTGGTTTGAAAGCTCCATAAACACTAGTATATCATCACTAGTCCACAAAAATAAACCAAGAGGAGTGTTTATTGTGAGGAATGTAAAAGCATGAATGTTTAAAGCAAAAGGTGAGTATATGTCAACCAAAGATTTCAAATGCAAATAGTATTGAATGATTAGGTTGTGAATATTACATCATGAAAATGAGAACTAAGCATGTCTTGGGATCTTACTTGTTTAAGGTAGTGATAATATGGCATGTGTGCTAATTAGGGATAAGTGTGCAAGTAAGTTTGTTTGAGGAAAAACAAAAGGTTAAGTGTGGGGATGTGATCACGTGTTAATAATTTGGTGTTTAATTGATCTAAATATTTGATTTTATATCATGATTATGGTGGAAAAAGTTCAAGTTGTTAGTGTATTCGATTATAGGTGATTGGAGCTGAAGTAAGCTTATTTTAAATGAAAAGATGCAAAACAGGCAACCGAAACTAAATTTGGTGAAACAAGGAGAGTATAGAAGAAGCGAGATGAAAATCGGAGCCTGGGAAGTGAAGAACTGCAAAAACCGAAGGTTCAAGACCATGGTAACTTAAAATGGGCATAATTTGGGCTAGGAAAAAAGTTACAGGGCCCGCGACCGGTCAACGGAAAATTCGTGAAAAGTTACATGTGAAAATCAAAATTTTATAGGGGCTCGACGTATGATACGCCACCCTGGGCGTATGGCGTATTGGCGGCGTATTTACGGGAGTATTTGACAAAATTTTCAGAAAGTTGGGTGTATTATACGCCCAATATGAGCGTATGATACACTGGTCCCCAACCAGCTTTCCGAATTTTGTGGTTTTCAAGTTTATTTAAGCCAAATCAACCCTAATTCGAGCTAGAACTTCTTGGAGACGAAAAGTGACGAACTTGAGGTGTGTTTTGGTGTTCTAAAGCTGCCCAACTCATCTACAAACATTCCCCAAGTCAAGATTGAAGATTGAACGAAGATGATGCGTGACTAGGTTCTCTTGATTGCTTTCGGGAGTACAATTCTTGTAAAGTGAGATGATTGGTATGATTGATTAGGTTTTTGTATCAAACATTGATTTATTGAATGCAACATTATATTTTGATTGATTTAAACAAGTTACTTATAAATAAAGTTGTTTTCTTGATTATTAGTTTTTTGGTTTCCTTGCATCGTGAACTCATTAAGAAAAGTATGTAACGTGATATAAGTAAATTGGTAACATTATGAATGAACAAGTTTTAAAAGATTGTTTCTTTATTGCCACTTTAATCAAAAGCTAAGATCTTGAAGTATTGTTTCTTACGAACGCTAATTTAAAAGTACCAATTGTTGATCTTGAAAAATTGGAAACCCGGAAGTGATTGTTTATTATTATTTAATCAAATTTGTTTTCAAGTTCATTGCTTTATTCACTTTTGCTCATTAATCCAGTTAAACGTTTTAATTGTTAGTTATAAAGATTGAGTCTTTTAGTTAATCGGGTCACGTTAATTAAACATTTTCCACATATTCCCTGAGGAGACGACCTTACTTACCATTGTACAATAAAGGTAGCTAAGACCGATAAATTAAATTATTTTTTTATCGAGCCTCATTAGTCTTCTTCATAGTATAGAACTCCTCTAAAAATTGTTTTTGCAGCTCGGCCCATGTGTAAATACTAGCAGAATGCAACGCATCAAACCATTCCTTTGCACGATCCTTCAGACTGAAAGAAAACAAAATCAGCTTGACTTCATCCTGTGTAAATCCTTGTAACCCAGTGACTTGACAAAATTGTTCAAAACTTTGTAAATGTGGGTATGGTTCATCGGTGGCTCGCCCGTTAAAAGTGGGAATGGAAGTTAATACTGCTGGACGGACTTCATAAGATCTTCCATTCCTCACGGGTGTGACTACAGGTGAAGCATTGGTGGTTAATGCTGGTTGGAAGTAGGCGTTGGCGGCTTGAGCATGCATCATGCCTTGATTATAATTCATTGGTACTCCCATGTTATATTGAGGAGGCATGTAATATCCCTGTGGTGGCTGATTTGGCATTCCATATCCACCATAGTTCATCGGAGGTCTGTAGTTCATCTGATTCAGTGGTGGCTGATCATAAAAATTTTGTGGTTGCCCTTGGCGTGGATCGACTCCATTCAAACCATCATCCCATTGCTGAACGACATTCCTACCAGTTTCCACTGTTCCTTGTACGGTGTTATCATCCTGAGTATCATGACCATGATCAGTTGGCGCTCGGTTTTCAGGTTGAGGGTTCTGGTGAAATATACCCGCATTTGGTGGAATTGGTGGAGGATCATTGTTCGGTGGATTTGGTGGTGGATTGTTCTGCGGAGGATTGTTGTT
>BJCM01070694.1:0-12216 GCA_018326385.1 Flaveria bidentis | reverse complement strand
GTCACTATCAGGTGACATCTGCTGACGTCACATTCCTCTTATAAAAGGAATGTTGACCTAATTTGTAAAGGCCGAAGCTTATGAATGAATGAAAAGATTATCTTTTGCAGAAAACTTTCTCTCTCTATAACCGTCACTGTTTGATTGAATATTCATCTTATTCTTGCTTAAATTTCATCTAATTCTAGTACTATTCCGCTGCAAATCATAACCTAATTGATCAAACTAGATTTTAGATCTTTACAATAATTAAACTTTTAGATTGAAATTGATTTATTTAAACTTTAGAGAAAAATAGTTATTTTTATTAAATATTAATGAACAAATTGAAATTGAAATTTTATTTTATAGAATTTTTTTAAGTCGGCGTGCAATTTTCTTTTACTACAAATAAAAAACAATTTCTGGAACGTGTGGTAGGCCCATCTCCATCCACCGCATGCTTCCATCTGCAACCACAACACCACTCTTCAATTCTTCACCGTCAACCACCGATCGCCACCATGACCACCATCGCCGCCGGAGCCTCCCCCGTCTTCTCCCTCAAACCACCACCTCACCGCCACCACCACCACCGCAAACTCTTCACTCCCACCGCAACTCCTCCCTCCAAACCCATCTCCGCCGCCCGCGCCACCGGAATGTCCGTCGGAAACTGGACTCCAACCAGCTGGAAATCAAAACCAGCGCTTCAAATTCCCGATTACCCCGATAAGAACCATCTTGAATCGGTCCTCAAAACGCTTGAATCATACCCACCGATTGTGTTCGCCGGTGAAGCTCGTAAGCTAGAGGAACGATTAGGTGAAGCCGCGTGCGGCGGTGCGTTCTTGCTTCAAGGAGGCGATTGTGCAGAGAGTTTTAAGGAGTTCAGAACTGATAATATTAGGGATACTTTTCGATTGCTGTTGCAGATGAGTGTTGTTCTCATGTTCGGTGGTCAGATGCCCGTCATCAAGGTAGATGTGGTCATATAATATTATTTGAAATATGTTATGTTTGAATTTAAATGTGTTCTCTGTTTTCAAACTGCAGAATGATTGATTCAGATCATGTGTATGCTCTGTTTCATGGAAATTTGTTTTGTTTTTTTATTTATTTATTTATTAATTTTCTAGTGTGGTTGGGAAAACGTTAGTTGTATTTGGTGTGGAGATGGAGTTATAGCAGTTTATGGGGAGTTTGCAACTCTGAGCTACGAACTTTGGTATATATCCGACATGAAGTTTGTAATTGTGGCTCGCAAACGCTAGAGTTTGATTTGACAAGTCTAAGGTTTGCAACTTTGATTTGGCAATTCAAGTACAAACCCATGTGTTATTGTGTTGCAACAGTGGTTAAGTTTTAATTAGTTTACAGGGGATGGGGATGAAGTGTCTGAATTTGAATTAGTTTAAAGGGTGCGGGAATGAAAGTAATTTATTTTAGGTGCCGCAAACTTAATGTTTATAAAAAAATTTAACATATCGAGCTAAAAATTACCTTTGATAGGTTTAAAATTAACACCATTGACGGAAAAAAGGGAGATAATGAAGCTCCGCCCTTGTTTTGCAACCCATGTGAGTTTCCACTATTGCGAACTTCAGAGTTCACTTTTCTCTAATTGTGAGCCCTAGGCCTTGTCGGACACCTAGAGTTCACAGCTTTAAATTGCAAAGTAATCATAAACTACCGTAATCTTGTTTCCACACGATAAACCACTAAATTTTTCCGGGCTACATTAGAAAATCAAGAAGATCAAATTTGTTCTGTTGTTTGCCAATTATGGTCTGTATGTCTCTGTGTGATGTGGGTCTTGTGTGGTTGATGTTTGTTTCGCTATAACTTGACTACTTAAATCGTATATTTTGAATACCAACTAATCAAATCCTATTCCTCGTTATTTTTCTCTCTTTTTTGAGATTCAGAAATAGTAACCTATTCGATAAATCTATTGATGATGGTGGTTAACTGATTGCATGATTAGGTGGGGAGAATGGCTGGTCAATTTGCTAAACCTAGATCAGACTCATTTGAAGAGAAAGATGGGGTTAAATTACCAAGTTACAGAGGTGATAATATTAATGGTGATTCGTTTGATGAAAAGTCGAGAATTCCAGACCCCAGTAGAATGATTCAAGCTTACAGTCAATCAGTCTCCACCCTCAACATCTTACGGGCTTTTGCCACTGGTGGCTATGCTGCTATGCAGAGAGTCAGCGAATGGAATCTTGATTTCACACAGCATAGTGAACAAGGAGACAGGTATCTTTGGTTATTGTTGGCTGCTTTTTCGCAATAGCTGTTGAAATTTTGCATGATATGATTGTAAAAAGTGGTTATTTTTTAGGTGTTTTCAAGATTTTGAGGTTAAGAATACTTGATTGATAGGTATCGTGAGTTGGCTCATAGAGTTGATGAAGCAATGGGGTTCATGGCCGCTGCTGGACTCACAAGGGATCACCCGATTATGACAACTACACAGTTTTGGACGTCTCATGAGTGCTTGCTTTTGCCTTATGAACAAGCACTTACGAGGGAAGATTCTACCTCGGGCCTTTACTATGATTGTTCAGCTCACATGATCTGGGTTGGTGAACGCACGCGCCAACTTGATGGCGCGCATGTTGAGTTTATGCGAGGAGTTGCAAACCCTCTTGGCATTAAGGTATTTTTGGCAAAAATTGCATCTTTTCATGGCTTTTTTAATCATAGTATGCCTTTATATATGAAACTTTTGGTTTCAGCTGTTAATATTAAATTACGGCAGTCGAAAAACTAATGAAACAAGTGAGATGAGATTAAGGCTTTTATGATGTAGGTGAGCGATAAAATGGACCCAAAAGAACTAGTAAAGCTTACTGAAATCTTAAATCCTCACAACAAGCCTGGAAGAATCACTGTCATTTCAAGAATGGGGGCCGACAACACGCGAGTGAAGCTTCCTCATCTGATCAGGGCGGTTCGAGGTGCTGGTCAAATCGTCACCTGGGTTAGTGACCCGATGCATGGCAACACCATTAAAGCTCCCATGGGACTTAAGACTCGTTCTTTCGATGCTATCAGGGTATGCTACTTGTTTGTTTATATGATTCCATGCTTAACTCTCTTAATCAATATAGTAGAGGTGGCAAAATAGATGTGTCAAATCTATTTTATTATAATAAAAGAGCTTTTGAGTTGCCATTTGTCATAAATTTAAACACACTAAACTTATTTTTCTTGTTTCTCTCTTCTATTATTACATTAACTATCAATTATATTATTTAATTCTTTTTATATTAGAATAGATTTTTAATAAATTAAGAAAGAGGTATTATTATAAATGCAATATCTAAATAAACAATTTTTTGTATAACATAAGTAATTTTTATAAAATATCAAACTTTTTTAAAATCAAAATATTTTAAAAGTAGTATTTTAGAAAATAAATTTTTATGAACCATCATAATTAAAATTCGGAGCTATAATAAGAATTATTTTATAAAATGACATTTTCTTAAAACGATTTGATTTAGAACAAAATGTTTCAAAATTTTAATAAAAGAACTAAAGTACAGAAGTTTAAAAGAAAATATATCATTGGTTTATTGCTTATAGTCATTACTTATAAGTAATTTTAATAACTCTTATCTTAAAATACGGTTTATAATTAATAATTTTACATTACTAGCTATTTAATATTTTGTTTATTGAACCCGTATTCACACGGGATACTAACTTAGTCATTTATAATAAGAAAAAGTTCTTTTCAATAAAATGTTTCAGGAGGTTTTACGGATTAGAAGTACATTTTGAGTGACGTTTGTGTAATGGACTGAAAGTTTTGCTTGTTTCGTAGGCTGAGGTGACGGCGTTCTTTGATGTTCATGATCAAGAAGGGAGCTACCCAGGTGGTGTTCATTTAGAAATGACAGGCCAGAATGTGACCGAGTGTATTGGGGGCGCAAGGACCATCACTTACAATGATTTGAGCTCACGTTACCACACCCATTGTGACCCGCGGCTCAATGCTTCTCAGTCTTTGGAACTTGCCTTTATCATCGCGGAGAGGCTCAGGAGGGGACGGCTCAGGCGAGGCATTAGCACCAGCACTGCGGGTTTTATACGTTAATTAAGTATGAGTTGTGTTCCTACGTAGATAATAATGAAAAAAACCATAATAGGATGATACATAGAAGCGACATTGTTTCATGTTTTTTTATAGACCGATATACCTATTGTTATATCATATCCTCTTTGTTTTTAGAGTGGCTTCAATGGAGACCTCAAAAATTGATCCACGACACCTCACCTCTACCCGGGTTTGTTCCTCTCACAACCAGAACGGCTCTAAAAACACCCCCTCCCCTAGACTCGGACTCTTGTATCTGTAAAAGCGGATGCCTCTCATCTCTTTCTTTTCCACATCGGTCCAATGGGGCTCCAAAAACACCATTGGTGTTGGTAATTCATTAGTTTGAAGCTCTACCTGAGACATGTTTACCGGCATGAACAGACAACAGGAAAAGTTGACCAAAAATAATAAAATGAAAATGAAAATGTATAACACATTTATTATCTTTAATATTACTTACTATTTTTATTGGTTATAACTATCTGATTTTTACCAATCAAAATAAAAGTGATGTTTAATGAAAAAACAGAATTAGTTATAAAATCTCTTTTTGTATCTATTTTAAACTTATTTTCCATGTATATCTAAATTAAAGATCTTATTCTTAAAATTCTATATTGGTTATAACTATCTGATTTTTACCAATCAAAATAAAAGTGATGTTTAATGAAAAAACATAATTAGTTATAAAATCTCTTTTTGTATCTATTTTAAACTTATTTCCCCTGTATATCTAAATTAAAGATCTTATTCTTAAAATTCGATAAAACACCAGGTATATTTTATTTAAAATTTGTCATGCTTTCTATCGTTTTCATAAATAGATATTAATTTTGTTTTTCTGTAAATATTATATATTTACCCCCTTAGAACATTCACAGTACATTTATTATTTTTATCTATATAATTATATTAAAAATCATTATATTTTCTCTCTTATTTTCAATTAAATAATATATTTTATACCATTATCATTATTTTTTTACATCTCTTACACTCACAACCACTTTCAAGAATATTAAAAAGTTTATAAGGATGAATAGTGGTTTATTAAATATAAGATTGTTCCTAACGTTACAACTCATCCTTCCCACAAACAATTCTAATTAGCATGTCACATCAACTTTCCACTTACTTTCACCCATTTTTCCTACAAAGACTTTTTACCCCAACACTATCCTTCCCACAAACACCTTTATTTTTCCACCTCATATTTTCTTTATTAATTTACTATAAATAAAGATATTTAAATTATTGTAAATATATTTAATTAAAATAAAATTAAAACAATAACGTAAAACAATAAAATAAAAACGACGATACAAAATTAATAGATAGAAATAACAATAAACTACTCTCTAATCCCCCTATTCGCCCAGAGATGTTCTATTAGATCGTTCCGCAATGCATGGTGTGCGTCCTGGTTACATAAACTTGTAAATCTTTGTAGGTGTGTTTGAAATGATGGTGGTACCCCGTTATTGTAACTTTTTGGCTCTGGTTCTTGCTCTTCACGCGAGCAATTAGTTATGAAACCTCCTTTATCTTCTACAATCATATTATGTAATATAATACATACATGCATTACATCACCTAATATCGGTAAGTTTGAGGATCTTGTTGTGGATCGTATTATTGCCCACCTAGCTTGAAAAACACCAAATGCTTATTCTACATCCTTTCTTACAGACTCTTGATGCCTTTTGTACCACTTCATTTTCATATTATTCTCTGGTGGATATGTAAAACTCTTTACAAGTGTGACCCATTCTGAATAAATACCATCTGCAAGATAATACTCTGTGGTGTAGTTATGCCCATTCACTGTAAAATTACATTGTGGTGCATTCCCCTCTAATATTTGATTAAAAACTGGGGATTGATTAAGCACATTGATATCATTATTTGATCCAGCTACTCCAAAGAATGCATGCCAAATTCAAAGGTCATGTGATGCAACCGCTTCTAGAATAATCGTGGGATGCCCATGATCACCACGGGTATATTGACCTTTCCATGCAGTTGGACAGTTTATCCAACTCCAGTGCATACAATGAATGCTTCCAAGCATTCCAGGGAACCCATGATGGGCTTCATGTTTAGCTACTAACCGATCAACGTCATATTGGGTTGGTCTTCTTAAATACACAGATGAATAAATTTCCACGATAGACCTGCAAAACTTTTGTAGACATTCCATAGCAGTACTTTCACCAATGCGTAAGTATTCATCACATTGGTCAACTGTTGTGCCATATGCCAATTGACGAATGGCACTTGTGCATTTTTGTCTTGGTGACAAACCCTTTCTACCTACAGCATCATATCTTTGTGTAAAATATTTCCAGTGTTCTGATTTACCTGGTTCAGATAAATCTGTGACGATGCAATTAAATAGACCAATGCGCATCCTGAACCGCCGTCTGAAAAAACTCTCATAGTACACCGACTCTAGAGCAAAGTAATCATTCCACAATCGTGTGTCTCCATCCTTACGACCTCTATCTATCTCTTTGCGCTTCTTACGTTGTCGGGAAGAACTTCCCTCTTCTTCTTGGTCAAGCTCAAACAATCTATTAGCAAGCTCTTCGATGTCATTAGAAATAATATTTTGAAATTCTTGTTTGAGCATTTGAGGAATATTCATGAGTATTCTATCATCATCGTTGCTCATTTTTAGAATTTTGGATTCAAAGTATTCATGTGGAAAATGAGTGAAGTGTTGTAGTGATTGTGGTGTACATTGTGGTATTTATACAAACAAAAAAAACTATCCGTTGGAAAAATGACAATAAAACTAGCCGTTGGAAAAAAGACAAAAAACTAGCTATTAGAAAAAAGACAATAAAACTAGTCGTTAGAAAAAAGACAAAAAAACTAGCCGTTAGAAAAAAAATCAGTAATTAACTAAAATTACATTAAAATAGAAAATTAAACTAATACAACATTAAACTAAAATCATAACATAAACTGAAACAACAAATTAAACTAAAATTGTTACTTGCGACGAGACATTCCATATTTCTCTCTTATCTCGTTACACAATTCTTCATGTTCGGCACGTTGAAATGGATCCATATGACTTGTGTCGATGAAAAGGATCTTCTTCTCTTCCAACTCAAAGAATTTATCAATTTTTTTGTCGAAATGTTAGATAGCTTTCTTGTTTACCTTTGTCGTCTCGGCCAAGTCTTCAACGAGACTTAGTCTCTTCGCTTCGTAAGCAAGTGAAGAAGAAGAAGTCATGCCTTTACCCTTTGTTTTGGCTAACTTCTTTGCCTTGTCTCTCCCCATTGGATGTGTTGGAGGTTCCTCTCGACACTCTTCTTCTCGATGTTCTTCCTTTTGACCTTCTTATTGCATTGCAAGAACATCATCATCATTATTATCATCATCAAGTGATACCCCCCACTCTTGAGTTGATTTGGGAGTATTGCCAAAGTTGGCATCTGAAGCAGAAGATACATAACCCCCTGTGTTGTTTGTCTTTGTTCTTTTGAAAGCATGATGACTATACACTTTTGTAGGCCTAGATTACTTTAGAATGTCTTTAACTATCCTCCACACATGTTCATATGTGAAGACAACATTATTAGTGTTCGTGTAATCATGTTTAGCTTGAGTTATATATTGGTCTTCTGACCAACCACTTTTGTATTATGATTTGATACGAACGTAAGATGCATTAAAATGAGCAACCTTTCCTTTGATCATATGCCAATGACTTCTAAGGTTGTGCGCATTTCTTGTAATTTGAGGTTTCTAACATTATAATGTTGTTCTGTGCTCTCCCAATATGCTTGTTGGTTTTGACTGTTGGCAATTATTGGGTCTTCAGAATTGGCTACATAAGCCTTAGCCAACAAAACTTCATCATCAGCTACCCACTTGATACGAACAGACTTCTCAGCTTTTTCTTTTCCTTTCCTTTCCCTTTTTTCTTTGCTCGTGTGTTTTTGGGTGACGAAGGTGCTTCATCAATTAGTTTTTCATTATGTGATTGTGATTGTGTTTATTGTACTTTTTGAAGGTCTTTATGTTTAATCCATGCTTGATATTGTTAATAGTCTTCCAACGAAGACTGAGATTGTTGAAGATATGGGAATCCCCCGACTTATGGAAATTGTGAGAAGGTAGGTTGTTGAACATATGGGAATGCCCCAGGTTGTTGAACATGTGGGAATCCCACAGATTGTTGAAGATATGGGAATCCCCCGAGTTGTGGGAGTTGGGAGAACCTAGGGTGTTGATATTGGGAGAACCTGGGTTGCTGATGTGGGTATTCTTCATCAGTTTCATCGTTTAACATTTGTGTGAAAGAGATCGGAGCTCTTGGGTCAATTGAGAATTGAATTTTGAATTGTGTTTAGAAGAGAGTTATAATGTTTGAAAGATGATGAAGTGTGATTTGAGAAAAACACTCAACTGAATAAAACATAATTAAAATAGGTAAACTAGCCGTTATGAATAAAGCAAAAAAAACTAGCCGTTATGAAAATAAAACAAAAAAACTGGCCATTATGAATAAAACAAAAAAACTAGCCGTTATGAAAAAAACAAAAAAATTAGCCGTTATGAAAATACAAAAAATAGCCGTTATGAAAAAAACAAAAAAAAAGTAGTTGTTATGAATGTAAAAAAAATTAAAATATTTTAATACTATAAATGTAAAAAAATTAAAATTTTATACTTAAATTATTATTTAATTAACTCATTTTAAATTATTATTTAATTAACTCTAACTAATTATTTAATACTAAAAATGTGAAAAAAGTTAAATTTTTTTAATTACTCATTTTAACTAAAAGAGTAAATTACCATTTGCCTCCCTGACGTTTGTTCATTTTAACCACTTGCATCCCTACGGTTTCAAAATTGTCATCCGGCCCCTGACGTTTCATGTTATCTTCATTTGAGTCGATGTTGTTTTATTTTTATTCCCATTTGAGTACAGATGACTAACACCATTAGTTTTTCTGTTAAAATTATTATTAAAAAGACCAAACTACCCCTTAAATTAAATAATAATAATAAAACTTATGGGACCTATTCATCAACATCTTCTTCTTCATTACCAACACACCCATCACTACCTCCACATCCCTTATCACCACCACCATAGTCCCCCCACCACACACTCTTTTCCCTTTATTACAGCCACCCATCACCACAGTCGTGACTCCCATCACCACCGTCGCGACCCCCATCACCACCACCGCGACCACCATAACCACCACAACTGCCCCCATCACCACCACCGCGACCCCCATCACCACCATTGCAATCCCATCACCATCATCGCGGCTCCCATCACCACACTACAACCACCCAATCACCACCGTCATAGCTCCCATCACCACCACACACTCTTTTCCCTTTATTAAAGCCACCCATCACCACCTCCGTGACTCCCATCACCACCGCCGCGACCCCCATCACCACCACCGCGACCATCATAGCCACCATAACCGCCCCCATCACCACCGGCGCGACCCCCATCTCCACCACCGCGACCCCCATCACCACCATCGCGATCCCATCACCATTAACGCGGCTCCCATCACCACACTACAACCACCCAATCACCACCGTCACAACTCCCATCGACCACAATCACCACCACAACCACCCTATCACCACCACTTCCCCATTATTAATGCATTCCCTTCTCATTCTCACTGCGTATGAGTCTTTCTTTCTTTCTACACACACTAACCTAAAAAGGGTATTTAACTCTAAAACCCATCGATTATTGCATCTGTTGTTGAATCCTATGTGTGGCTGCAAACCCCTCTTCATATTTCCTCAAAAACACAAACTTTATCCATTCTTCACTCGATTCAATCCGACCCAAATGGGGATTTTGATTCTTGTTGATTTCATCCGTCAAATTCTTATTCTTCCTTGTAAAACAACACGACCTGCATCTTCTATTTCGGTTGTATGAGTTGAATATTGTAGGAGTTAGAGAAATTGGGAGAATATAGCATGTAGTTATCATCTTCTTCTTCACCGTCGTCGTCTATAACTATAGCAACCAATAATGCGTTAAGTATTTTATCCAAATTGAGTAATTTGGTGTTGATTCGAATGCTAATCGATTGAGTTTAGATGGGTGTTCTTTGATTTTGTCTAGCGTTCAATCTGATAGGGATTTTTTTTTGATTTTGGGGTGGTGGGAGAAGTAAATCATCGAAGATTGTGGGTTCTTTGAGTTTTGAGAGAGAGAGAGAGAGAGAGAGAAAGAAAGAGAAGAGATAGAGGTGGAGGTGGTTTTGGTCAGTGAGATAGTGGTTGCGACGACGTCATCAATGGTTGTAGTGGTAGTGTTGCTGTGGTGGTAGAAATGAAGAATATATATATATATATATATATATATATATATATATATATATATAGAGAGAGAGAGAGAAGAGATAAGGGATGGGGGTGAGGATGAGGGATATGTGAATTAATATATAAGGGTAATTTTGTCATTTTACAAAAGTTAACAGAAAATTCTAACGATGTTAGTGTTTTGGCTCAAATGGAGATAAAAAGAAAATGTTATGGGGCAAATCGAGACTACGAAACTGCAGGAATACAAGTGGTTAAAATGAGAAAATATTAGGGATGCAAATGGTAATTTACTCTAATTAAAATTTTATACTTATATTTTATTTTAATTAAAAGATTTTAGAATATTTTAATTAAAAACATTTTAATTTATAATTACTTTAATTTATTATTTATGGTGGTGTGGCCCACCAACCCTTCCTTTTCCCGCCCTTCCCCACAAATCCCCTTCCATCCTTTCTCCACCCCCATCGCCGCCCTTCCGGTGGGCGCCGTCCACGTCGGCGACGGGCGGCCGATGGACTCGCGATGGAGATAGCTTAAGAATCAATAATAACATTTTATCTCTTATTCGTTCCAATATTTTTAAGAATTTCACGATAAATGCTTTTAGAAGTTTGTAGTTTTCATCACTTATTTATTTATTTAATTAATATTTAATTTACTTTACTCTTCTTTCTCTATCAATATCTTTGTGAAGATCAATCCAGAAGCAGAAGAGGAGCAGCCCCGTGGGACGATGTACTACCAAAGAAGAGTATGTGTTTGGGTTATCCATAAGAAGTTAATGAAGACACACTAAATTGTTGGCGAAACCACGTCTTATGCGAAGATGAGCGCAATATGAATTCGGATTACTCGTTTGATTCAATGTTTAATAGTTAGTTTTGACATGTTTATGTTTTAATTAAGAGTAAATTACCATTTGCATCTCTAATGTTTTCTTATTTTAACCGTTTGCATCCCTGTTGTTTCAAAATTACCATCCGGCCCCTAAAGTTTTATTTTATCTCCATTTGAGTCTCCGTCGTTTCATTTTTATCTCCACTTGAGTTCAGATAACTAACACTGTTAGTTTTTCTGTTAAATTTATTAATAAAAAGACTAAACTACCCTAAAATTAAATATAAAAAAAACTTTTTGAACCAATCCTACATCATCGTCTTCATTCACCAAAACACACACACACACACACACCCTAGTCCCTCCCTCTCTCTCTCTCTCTCCAGCCCATTTGCACATCAGCATTTACCACCACCACAACCCCATCACCACCACAATAATCATCCATCACCACCAAACCAATTTCACAACTTAATACTGCAGGCATCTCTACTAAACTAAATTTAATAATTTTCAAAGCCTATTAAGTTTGAAAACTACCTTCACTGCATATACACACTTGAACATAGTAATTAATATGCAAGAAACATACACATACATAGCAAGAAAAATATACATACATACATGGACATTATAAATTAAGGAAGGAATGAACATGAAGAAACAGAACAATAAACTTTCCTCCATACACGTACATAGTTGAACATCACAAATTAAACATTAATATGCAAGAAACAAACACATACAAGGTCGAATTGAACAACGATTTTAGATTATAGTAAGAAATTTGCCTCCATCTTCAGTTTTGGGATAGGGTTCGGGTTACCCAATTTCACTCGGGAAAACCGACCTGAACACTACTCCATAGCCCAATCCCTATCCCCACCATCACAGCCGCCAATCACCACCACAACAACCCCATCCCGATCTGCTTCACCCTT
>BJCM01070691.1:0-13556 GCA_018326385.1 Flaveria bidentis | reverse complement strand
TATATATTGTTAACCATTTGTATCACTGATGTTTGTATTATGTAACCATTTGAATTTAAATGACTAATGTTGTTAGTCAAGTTTGTTAACAGGCCTCACATCATTTGTCTTTTCTAAAAGTATTATTATATTTTTCTTTTAATCCTATTTTTTTTATTTTCATAATTCCATTAATTTCCATTACCATCTTTCACCATGATCATTTGAACCATCCCCACCACCGCCAACTACACCCACAAGCCTGATCATCACCGCCAACCATCCACACCAGCCACCAAACCTTACCCCACTCGTAATCACAACCCACACAACCACCATCATCGTACCATCACAATCACAAACCACCACCCATTCGACACCACCAACCACCACCGCCATCTCAACCCTTTTGTCCAAGATCTACGAGAGAGAGGAAAGAGAAAATAACGATGGTGGGTGGTTTCATGTGTTTCTTCAACCACCCCAGCCATCTCAACCCTCTTTCTCCAAATTTGTATGAGAGAGGGATAGGAGATGAGAAAGAGAGAGAGATAGAGATGATGGTGGTGGGTGATGGTTACATGGTGAGTGACGATGTGTGATGGTGGTAGTGATAGTTGTGGTATGGCGATGGTGGTGGTAGTTGAGAAGGAATATTGCGAAAGAGATAGAGAGCGAGGGAGACGGTGGTGGTTAGTGGTTACATGACAGGTGATGATGGTGTGGTTGTGATCTAGCGGTGGTGGTGGCAATGGTGGTGGTTGTGAACTACCGGGGAAAGAGAGAAATGGTGGGTGGAGGTAAAGTTGATGATGATGATGATAATGTTAGTCACATCAGATGTGGGGGTGAGTTTTAATAAAGTGAATATAAAATGTATTTTATCAATTTATTGAAAACTAACGGTTAAATCTAATGATGTTAGGGTTAGGACTTAAATGAAGACAAAAATAAAACATTACGAGCAAATTAAGGGTATTAAACTATAAGGATGCACACGGTTGAAATAGAAAAACGTCATGGATGCAAATGGTAATTTACTTAAAAATTTATGAATCCTAACTACCATATGATGTTTAGTTTTTAACTACCATATAATGTTTAATTTTTCCAACTTTTATGTTTCCTATTTATATGTAAGCAAACACATACCAGGTAATTGTCATGTGTGCTTGGCAATCTAAATATAACTTCAATTTTATGCCATAGCTTTTCAAAAATTAAGTAGTTAAGCACAAAAATGTTATTAACATTTAAGAAAAATGATATATCCATATAAAAAAGCAACAATTGCAAAAAAAATAAATACAAAAAAGTCATGTTAGTTATTATAACTAACCCCATGTTTGTTGCAAAATTATCAACACCTCTATCATCGATTTACATTGAGAAAGATTCTAAATTCACTTTTCACTAAAACTTGGTTTAAAACCCCACTATATACATGAATCATGACATGATATTTTTTCTAAAAAAATCTCCCATTTATGGTTGTTGGGTTTGGTCCTAACCGGTTGGGCATGATGATGAGTGTGTTCCAAGTTTGTCATTTTCGTTAGGTCATCATTCTGCTGGATCTCTTTTATGGTTGATTTTTATATTTTCTAAATAAATAGTTTAGTTCGGATATTTATTATTACTTTCAATTTTAAAGCAATGACATGTAGATATTAAATTCAATACGTATTTTACATGCATGCATCTTTAACCGATTTGTCACCTAATATTGCAAGACTCGTTACACAACAATTAGCAAGTCAGTAATGGAAAATGAAAGTCATTCCACTTATAGGCATACAATTACTTGTTTCATGAATCTAAAGTCAATGGTGGGCAAAATGGAAATTTGTTAGATTATAATTTATATGTTACATGTGAAACAAAATAAAAAAGGGGTGGTTGTTATCCACTTTGGCAAGTGGAGTACGTTTTGAGGGTCAAAAACTCAAAATTCAAAACCTCCAACTTTGCGTCTCTCAAAAGCATAGAAATTTTATTTCCAATAATTATATTTACCAATGTCGTTTAGGGTAAGGATACCAATGTATCATGGGTCATTTGGTTCAATTCTTATTTTAAAGAAGTGATATAGATTCAAATTTAAAAGTAGATTAATGGATACATAAGTTTGTTGTCCAAAACACACGCACGTTTCAAAAGAAAAAAAATGAAACCCAATATAGTAGGAAAATTACTCAAATTACGATGGGTATCACATTATTTTTAACAAGTTTCAAAATGTTATTATATAAATTTCCCATATGTGTTCTTGGAGTATGAGTCAAATATATAATAGATTTAGGTAGTATGAAAAAAAATAATAAATTTGTGTACTAATTTTAACTTTTGTGATGATTTTGAGTATTATAATTAATTTCATTAACTTTTATGTTAAATTAGGATGAAGTATTAGTAACCACACATGTTAATCGTTAACTTTTCTAGTTAAATTAATGTAAAAAGTTAGTCTTGATACTAAAATTTGTTACAAAGTTATAACTTTTATTTTTACTTAGGCCCGTTTGGTTTGTAGAATTTACTAGAACTGAAACTGAAAAATTTTCAATTCAAAATCATATTTATTTGTTCATCAGATCGAATTGAAATTGAATTTTTTTTATATTTATTGGAATTTATTTTTCTTTGACTTACCCATAAAAATGTTCAACAATCTAATGAAATATTTAAAATTAATATTAAATTCCACTCAAAATCTATCAACCAAACACCTTATCAATTTTAACAACGTTCTAATTTCAATTTGTTAGCAAGATATTTTTCCAACCAAACGACCTGGAGCGTCAAAACATTCTAGTCCAATGGCATCCTTTAGGTCTCAGGAAGGGTCGCTCAGGTATTGGGAGTAGTTCCAAACGTTGTCAAGGAAAAAAAACAAACGGCCGCTTAATGCTCAAATCCATTACTTTATCTAAACTACAAGACCGGCCATCTGTGTAATTAATTCTTTTAGAAATGATGGCCAGACAACATTGTATCCGGCACCATAACCTACATGTCATCTATGTTAGAACGGCCTCTAGAATGTCTAAGCATCATAATTTTTTTAGAACAACTTTTAATCTACTCATATTAAGTTATTAACTATCTATATCTACATTTCGTATGATTTGAACTCTTCATTTAAATAGTGGGAAGTGACGATACCACCTCTAAGTATCATATATACCCCTCTTCAGCTCTTCTCTTTACAAGAGAGGATACTCGGTAAACAATTGATGTGTTTTTAGTCTCAATCTACTTTACATTTACGTACGCTCTCTGTCCTTTATTACAACATCTCGATGCTAACTATGACATTGAAGTTCTACTTATATGGCATTAATAGTAAAGCGTTGTGGGGTATGCAGAACAACATAGCAAGACATCCGAACCTAGCGACTAAAAGTCTAGAGACCCAATTTGAGGGGGCTAAAGTCTCGAAACCCAAATTAAAGTGTGGGGGACTCAATATGTATAATATTTTTAGCCGAAATCGCTTAAATTTATATCTATGAGCAAAAAAACAGCCCCCGGCCCCCAACAATGCTTCGTCCCTACGCTCAACCTCTACTAGTGTCGCTTAGCTTCATTACTGGTCACGTAGATTTTTTATAGCAAAAATGGTAATTAACTATAAACGCTATGTAGATTTTTCTATAATTCATGAAACAGAAGCACATGAGTAGATATTTGACTCGTTAAATAATTTACATAATATTTGGTTATCTATGCAATAAAGATGCGCAAGTGTTTTGATAAAATTCAAAGATCGAATTTGTTAATCCATTAAAGAAAAAGAAGAAACAAAAGAGAAAATGTACGTCGGTTGCGAAATGTACGTCGGTTGCGGTGGTCATTTGCACGACTTATGATTATCATTAATTAATTAAATATATATATTATTATTTAGTTAAGAATAAGATTAATGCAACAAGTATGATCGCCGCCGCGTCACCTTGTACTTCTCAATGTGTAGGAGGAAGTTGCCACAACATTACTCCACGTTACCTTCGACTTTATTATTGTAACTTTTATATTATTTTCATTTCATACGAGTTTTATGATATGAAGCCTCAGAGTCACATGGATCGGAAGAAACCAGGTTTCTTCCATATTATTATTTTATGTGTATTTTCAACGAGAGTTTAAAAAAATAATAATATCTCTAAGGTCAAACTTTCATCTTTCTTGGTTAAAAGAAAAAAAAAGGAAAACACCGGAAGAAACCAACAAAAGGATATTGTACGTTTGCTGATATATAAACCTTTTTACTAATGTCATTCTTTCAAGATGTGAGATGAATCAGTATTTTACTAAAGATTTGTAATTTTTGAGTGTTGGATAATATATAATTATATATAATACATTAAGAATCATCTGATATCATGTGATACCTGACCATTAGATGTGTTTATTGGTGTTTGGACACGTTTCACACACTTCAAGTGACAATCACGTTAAAAATAATTTATGTTGGACTCAAAGTTGTTAGTATCAATTTATGGATGGAAAAATGTTATGATTCCTTTTGTAAAATTGCAACAGTGAACAAAATATAAGTCATTTGTCAATCATCTTAAGTCGTTTACCAGTCGGATACAACTTTAAATTAGCAAAACATTTACTCAGGGTTGGAAATTTCCAACATGACACAAAAATATTTATATTTTCGTATGTATCGGATATAACTCGCTTAACAAACAAGTTGTGTTCGGATCGACTTGTTTTACCACAATCAAGTATAAAAAACAATTCTAACTTCTTTTTGTACTTTCTATGGCTGATTTGGTGAGAGATTATATCTTATTAAAAAAAGTTTTGGAAGGGAAAAAAATTTGCACAAATATGTGCATTATGAAGACACAATACAACATATTTGTAAAAGAAAGTGTTAGTTGGTAATTACAAAAGTGTTACGTTTCAATGATGGTCATTGAATAACAAAATTAATGAAAAAATAGTTAATTCATTGTTACGAGTCCTCTATATGTTCAGTAAAATATTTATCAAAGTTTCATGTAACGAGTTGGTTTTTAATTTATTGTTACCAAACCATATTAGTTAGATATATAAAGACCAAATTGAAAGCTAATATGACTTGGGAGATATAAAGTGTGCACCCATTCAAGACTTTTTATTTATGATACCTGGTAACCTTGGATCGGTCCAAAACGCAAAGCCATGAAGCCATGGCGTCCGAAATGTCGATAAAAAATTCAATCATTATGTTAAAAAGCTTTTGAAAATTATTTCTAATTCTATCTTAATGTTTGGTTTGTTGGTCGACGTTGAGCTTCGTTACCAATTAATGAAAACTAATCTATCAGTAGCTCAACACCAAATATGTTTTATGTAGTAACCGCAATCTTTTGCAACTTAGGCTACTAACAGCAACTACAAATCATCAACAATTGGACAATCAAGTTAACTATGCCTTATTAACAAGTTGGACGATCAACGATAACTAGATCACCCATTATGCAAGGTAATTTGTTACTATTTTAAAGAGTGCATGCTAACAACGTTATAACTGAATAAGTACGTGATAATATAGTTATTACTGATGTAATCAAATAACCGTCAATTTAACTAATGTCACAAAAAGTTGTATTGTTTTAACTAAACGTTGTAATGGCTCTTCAATACAAAATAGAAGTGTTTGGTTTAGTCTGGTACACATTTATAGTATAATTAAGATGCATATTATAAATTGGTACACATTTACAATATAACTAAGATGCATATTCGTTTATGTTCCTCTTTGAATCATCCAACTAAAATTTTCAAGAGTACCATCAAATTACGTTAACTTAAGGGTAATCGGTACATGGTTCAAAGAGATAGTTAGACCCTTTACAAAATATAAAACCCACAAGTTGAATATTTACATGTTTAATAGTCATACAATTAAGATTACACATTAATTTCTGTGTTTATACTTTGTATAGATGAGTTAAATTGTCTTGATCTGGTGATGAAGATGCAAACTTAGAGCATTTTTACATCTCATTTCAAATCCTTATCTCTATAATTAAAAATTTATTATTTTTTCTTTCTTATTTTTTATTAAATATTATTACTCACAACCATTTTTAAAAATATTAAAAAAATTATAAAAGTTAAACATTATTTCCTTAAATACTTAAATGAATAGTAACATTTTCTATCTCATCTAATCACAATCATTCATTCTCATTCTTATAAATATAAGACACACACTCACATAAAAATAGAAAACGAAATGTAAATGCTTTTATAGAGTTTCGTTGGTTGTTAGTTAAAATCCTCTTTGGTCGTGAATTCATTGGTTTTGTAGTTGATTTCTAGTCCTATTAGTATGCTACCATTGGTCCAACTTTAGTTTTTCCTTATTAATTTGAAATACAAATTAAACGAAACGTTACAAACCTCATTGCACATGTTGAAGCAGTTATATCAACGTGGTAAAGTACGAAACATATGAAATTCCAACAACTCGATTTTGTAGATCTAAACATAGATAAAAAAAGAGTATTGCGTCTCACACGTTGCATATAATATACGAGTTAATATTGAAACGACAAATTCATTAAAAAATTTAGTAACAAAGAAAATAATATAATTTAAAAAATAACGTAAAAGCTAATTAAAAAGCAGATATAAAAAAGAAATAAAAAAATCAAAGCTAAAAGACCACGTTGTTTGCACCCTATTATCGAACCCGCGTGACCCGCTTCAAGAGACGCACACAATACCACCAAAATGAATTGACACAACCACAAATTAATACAATTTTAGAAAAATTAAAAAAAAAACAAACATTATTTGAAAAAATCAAATTAGTAAAAATTATATCAGTAAAAATATATATTATACACAACAAAGAGAAACGAAGAAAACTTAAAACCTTAGAAGTTTAAAGTTTCATCAGCATAAAAGCCACAAACGATCATAATTATTGTATAATATATAGTATAATTAAGCAGTTTCCTCGTGCCATACCACGACAGTTTGATAGTTATTATCTCTAGCTACGCAATGTCAATTTAGTTGTTATCTTCTCGACTCGTTGAAAACCATAAAAATGAATACCGGAACTAGTTCAAATCATCTCAATGCCATCAACAATGTTTTTCGCTCATAGAAATAACATTAATAAAAAGTTTTCTTTTCTTAATTTATCAAAAAAATAATTATAATGTAATTTTAAATTTTAAATTTTAAATAGATAATATTATTAGTAATTAATGTGATTATATAATATGTGAGAAAAACGAATTTTTTTTGACTAGAATGAATATGGTGTTGATAAGTGACATCTCATTAGATTTTTATTAGAATAGTAAGATAATTATTGAGTTAATCTCGGTTTTCGTCCCTGGGTTTTGTAAATTGTCTCCACTTGAGTACCAACGTTTATTTTGTCTTCATTATTGGCCTGAATTTTGCAAATCGTTTCTATTTTCGTCATTTTAACTAACGGTGTTAGCATTTTCTGTTAAGTGGGTGTTAAAAATACCAAAATACCCCTCCACCTCATTCACTTCCAAAACCAGCTGGACCCCACCACCTCCCTCCTCTCCTCTCCGACTCCACCGCTGCCGCCTCCTCCACCGACCTTATCCTCCCTCAACATAACCCTAACACAATCCACCACACCTTTGTACGGAATCCCACTCCCCAACTGCAGCCTCTGCTTCACCATATCCATCGGCGTAAACATCGCGTCACTCGCCACCGTCACCACCACCCTCGTCGTCGCGTGGGCGGCGGGGTTATTAGGGTTCCGCCGCGAAAACTTTTCCTTACACATCTCGTAAACTATGAAATACGCCGCGTGAGCCGGACCGACGTTGAGCCCCATGGCTTCGATCTCGCGGTAGAGCCCGGTCGGACCGTCGAACTTGAGAATCGAGTTAACCGCTTGCCGGAGACTCACTGATTTGATGGGGCATGAGCCTAATACTTGCATACGAGTCTTGATTGTGTCGATTTTAAACATCGCCATGTGTTCCACCATGCCGGCGATGGAGCCGGCGATCATGAACTGCCAAAAGTGGAGGTCGTCGTGCGACGGTGACACAGTGGTTGTTGGGTAGTAGTCCGGTGGCTGTGGGATCGGAATTAGGTCAGAGTTTTTGAATTTTGCTACCTCCGTCGTCGCCATTGAGGGGAATGATGGTGATTTGGTGAAGGTGGTGAGGTCTAGTTGGTTTTTGAAGTGAAGGAGGTGGAGGGGTATTTTGGTATTTTTAACACCCACTTAACAGAAAATGTTAATACCGTTAGTCAAAAGGACGAAAATAAAAACGATTTGCAAAACTCAGGCTAATAATGAAGACAAAATAAACGTTGGTACTCAAGTGAAGACATTTTACAAAGTGAAGGGACAAAAATCGAGATTAACTCTTATACTTTAATAAACTTTGTTAGTGTACTTTGAATTAGATGAAGTATTTTTATTGTACGCTAGCCTGGCCCTTTTTATTTTTCTTCCAATCTATTGGGCTGATAAATGGGCTTAAATACTTAGGTTTCTTTAACAAAACATCACTACCTGGGCCCAACTCATTGACACGACTGTTTGAATTACTCAATTAATTCAACAAAACATCACATTTTCATAGTATCCTTAAACCAAATTCATAAATAATATACCAAATTCATACTACCAGATCTTTTCATACTTTAGAACAATATATTTTAATGATAGAAAACAAAACATCAAGCTAGAAATAATGGAAAATAAAACCAATGACACCTAATTATGATATGAATTTTTGATTCTAACACGTGAGCACGACACGTTTAACACCTCTAATCCTAATATAAAAATATATAATAATATAAAAATATATGATAATATGATCCTTTTTAACACAATACAAGCCGTTGTTCGTACATTTGACATCTTTTTTCACACTTAAGCAAATTGCAATTGTTCGTACCTTTCACGCCTTTTTTTTCATGCTTAAGCAAATTGAGTTTTTCTCAAATGATATATTATATTATATAATCAAGAAATTCAAATATGTGATCACTACCTTCGAGCTACTTCTACTCAAGTCGTGGCACATGACAGGACTTCACCAACAACTACTAACAGGTATACTTACAAAAAATATATATATACCATTTTAGCAAAGAATACAAACAATACTTATAAAATAGATAATTTACCACCAATTTTAATAATAAAGGGTAGAATAACTACACCGAATACACAAACGTGGATATAAATGTTTTTATGTTCATCTATACTTTTGCTTTAACATTTTGAGGAAAAAAATTAGAATATTTAGTAAGTTTTATTAAACGAATGCTCCTATATACACCCCCTGTTACTCAATTTACGTAATGTGGGTACTCCCGTATAAGGGCAGATAACCCTGTTGATGTGTATACCTTCGCGTAGAATCTCGTTTACACATATTTACACTTTTTTGTCCTCATATACGCTAATATTTAGTATTTAAGTTTTAAAAAGGGTAGAAGAACTACACCGAATACACCAACAAACAAATCCAGTGAAATCTCACTTGATGGATAGATTTCAGGAGTACGCGATATTTAAAAAAATCTACAATAAGGTTAGTTCAGTTTGATCGTCTAATGTTTCTGAACTTATCAATCAGTTCAGTTGATTAAGTTTCGTAAATGTCTAACCAAAACCAAACCTACATAGTCAATCATCAAAAATGTTATAACCAAACCAGTTCAGGTTATTAAGTTTCTTCAATAGCTGGACTTAACTCAGTTTGGTCTTTTTCGGTCATGGTTCAATTAGTCAGTTTTGTGATCTCTTTCTTTTGTGTTCACCTTTGTTTTTCCTGTGTACAAACTTAATAGGTATCATTCGCCCACTAACTGCGGCAATGCTGATCTTAAACTGATAGATGGTGTAACCAAATACATATTTCACATCTACTGCAAAACCATCAAATTATTGATCCTTTTAGGAAACAAGAAAGCATATACCAATCCAAGTTTGCATATAATTTTCTGTATTAAGTAAGAACATATATTCAATTGGTACACATAAGCTTAATATGCGCTTATCCCAGTAACATTACCTCCTGCGATTCAAACCAAGGGGAAAGGAAACCTGTTGACGGGTTCCTGGCAGGATGTTGCTCATCTGTTCTTCTGGTGTTTTAGGTGAACGAACTTGTTCTTTTGATGCATGCTCAACGATCTTACCAACATCACTTTCCATCTCTTGTTCTTCTAGCACTCCAATTGATTGGTTCGTTTGGATTTTACGGCCAACAAGTTGGTGCCTTTGGAATTGGTTTGCTGTTCACTTTCGTAGCTGCATCTTTGATCTACGCAGTACACAAAGCACAAGTAATATGAGTTTCTTTCGCAAGAAACTAAATAGAAAAACTATGACAAGAAAATGGAACTTAAAATACCTCTGGTAGAGGGGGGCGAGTAAAGCTGAAATAGCTTTTACACTTCATAGCAAGTACAACATCAGCATAATCAACACAAGCCTTCCCAGCATGGTTTGAGTAGGTTTTTGCATCCATTAATAAATCTACAGCATTACGATAATAAAGTTCTAGAAACTGGCGTATGACACGAGGTTCATAACTGTCAACACCCAATGATTTCAGCAGGGCTATAATAGTCTTTGCATCTTTTGGCAAGTTGTCATCTGCAGCAGTCATTCTCTTGATTGCCCGCAATTGTTGGAACTGTTAATTTAGAGAAAAGCATGCCTATTTGTTCCATTAAACTATCACGTTGTAACTTGTAACATACATGGATGCCTGGAATTCTTCTCACATACAGATAAGTTTTAAACATGGGATACTATATTTTTTATAGCAACACTCACAAATAACTGTAATCCATGCATACATGCAGTGTACACACATAAACACCAACATACAGAAGTCAAGTACTAAACCCATTAATTACAACTACCGTTCCCTATAAGAAATTCATACAGAACATAATAAAACTTCCAGCTCCCTATGATGGATGAAGACATAAAACAAACACAAAAAGGACATATCTTTGCCTGTAGATAGGATAAAAGTTGTAAATTAATGGCAAAAGTCATTACCACACCAGTCCCTTACTGCCAAACTAACTGAAGATAACTGGTTTTTAACTTCTATATTGTACGAAACAGATACTTGAGGTGACATTCAAATCATACCAATCGTTTGTCGGATTCAGAATGATTATGTAACTCGACAGTTCAAAGCATTGCAATACCCTCAACCTATGATTTACATGTGCTTAATCTTCTGCCTATATAGTAGCCTTATCATGTAAGCTAAAGGAGAAGCTCATTTGTTTAATTGTCCAATGGTACAAGTTGTAAATGCTAATCTAATAACTGAAGCCAAAGTCCATATTTCCTTGATGGCGATCTGATCTACCCAGCGCAAGTTGCGCTTTGCCTAATTCCGTTGGTTAGCAGGGTATTGATTGGGTCACATGAGTATGAGTTTTCTAGTAACATGTTCTCGTTTTACCCAAAGAAAAACCAAAGTCCTACTACATATCGTACAAAGTCCATAAATCACTCTTATTAATCAGTCTCATAATAAATCAAACAAAGAAATAAAAGGGGAAACAAGTGCACACTGAAAAATGCAAGGCATATCATCACCTTCAAGCAAACTTTGACATTCTGTCATGTCTCAAAACTTATGGTACTTCATTAATGTTAATTGCTAATAGTTACTCGAAAGAAAATTACTACAGGTTAGCAAACTGATGACAAACGAAACACATGCATATGAACAGGTTCATCCTCGTCGAAACCAGTACAGAAACTGATACGAGTGAGAACACAGATAGAAAGAGCACATTCGATTACATCGGTGCTAGATCATACGATTCGTTTATATGATCTAATCAATGGATTTCTAACTAAAACAAACAAAATCCATAACGTCTCCACAATACATCAACATCAATGAAGTTATAAACCATACGATCACTGGTTTGCACACGTATATTCTACAAAACATCAAATAAATCCCTAATTAATAACATAAAATCGATATAATCAAGTACCAAGCATTGAATGATCCGAATCGTAACATGTAACATAAGATGTTACCTTTGTAAAATGTATGAAGAAGCAACGAGAACGACGGAGAGATTGAGTTGAGGGAGTAACGTAGCGCCAAACTGTACTATTTTTGGGGTTTTTTGTTTTCTCTTTTTTTCATACCATTATTATGGTGGGGTCCACGGCATTTAAAAGTTTGAAGTTTGAACGAATTTATTTCTCTATAATTTTAGTCGATAAACAATATATATATTTTGAATAGCTAACGAATTATTTCACTCGGGTAAACTTATTAGCAAAAGCTGCCTATGCTCACGAACAATTTTGATGACATTACCCGCTCATCATCTTTAGAGAAAATCATCACTTAAAAACTCACAACCATAAAACGCATGATCTACTTAAAGTATATTATATCAAATGAGACTCAAACTCACAACTCTCACTTTAAAAACCATAGATGTTCCTTCTCGTAATAATCGATCTACGACTTGTTGAGTAAACAATATATTTTCTAAACAATATCCTTAAATTGTTACTTTTTGGATCTCAAGTTGACATTATCAAACATATTAATTTATTTTCTCGTTACACACAAAGTAACAATTTATCATAAATTTCTTGAATATATAATTTGGGAAGCCTTCTCTTAAAAAATTAATTATGGTGGAAAACATTAAATAATGTGATTTAATTGATTGTGCTGGGAAACTTTAAATAATTAATGATATAATGAGTCACTAGAGTATATGGTTATCTAACCGTTTTATCTATCACCCTTAAAACAAATATACATGTATAATATGTGATTCTAGTAGCTATTTACATTTTATCGTGTGTTGAATGAAACAGCTCTTAATATAAGTTTTGGTATTATAGTTATTTCATAAATGATGATTGTCTACAATTAAACAAGACTTTAAAGCGTCCGGAGTCCTAGTCTTTTAAAGCTCAATCTCGTATCTGATACTAAAGTAGTGTAGTTGTGATCTTGATCTTTTGAGCCCTTCATCCTAATTTTCTCTCTCTAGCTCATTTGTTTTCACAAACTTTTCTTAAAATCGATGAGTGGTTCCCGCTTCAGATTATTATTGACGCCTCTGGAAGATCATCGATGGTGTTCTCGCCATACCAATTGCCACCTTAGTTACCTCGTTATGCTTCTTTACCCTTATAATATAATAATACTAGGTTAATATCCCATTTAATACACAGGTTGCATAAATAAATATTAAATAGTTAGTAATGAAAATTTATGAAATTATAAAACAATATCTTAAGATATGATATTATTGAAGATACGTACGAGTAAAGAATTTAAATAATAAACAACGATATCATTTTTTGAACTTTTATTTTTTTATTTTAATATTTAAAAAGTAATTCGTAAAAATTTAGTGTTATTTTTAAACAATTTCTTATGAAAAGTTGAAATTTTAATCATTTTTTGTTTCATTAAAAAATTTATATTAAAAAAAAGTTTAAAATATTTCTTTGTTTTAAGAAAGTTTGTTGTTTTAAGAAAATTGTTTATTTTATAAATAGATTATTTATTTAGAAA
>BJCM01070687.1:0-40774 GCA_018326385.1 Flaveria bidentis | reverse complement strand
TAATATTAGTTCAAACAACCACAAACCTATATAGTCAATTCAATAAGCGTTAAACTACTAATTAATGAAATAATAAACATTATAAGCACAACCAAACATTGTATTTCATTAAGTACCCAATCTATTACATATGTGTAAGACAATAAAGACATATTACATTAAGCTCAGAAACTAGGTACACATGTATCTACAGTAGTCACCTGAGATTCAAGATGACTAACCTTGGAGACTAGGTAGGTGCACGTTTTTGACAGTTTTTACACCTTTAGCCTCAGATTCCCCTCATCTTTATCAGAAGAATCATAGGGGGATGAGAGAATTTGACCAAAGTCCTCTCTTTCATCACCAGCATGAAGTTCTTGGCTGCTGGTTTTTCTCTGCTCAGTGACAACTTTAGTTGAAGTGTCAATGGTTTGAGTTGCCATGGTTGAGGTTTGAATGATGTAATCACTTGCTGAAGAGAGAGCCTCTTCCATATGGATATTCTGAACAGGTTTAGAAGTATCCACCTCAATAATAAGTGACTGATATGGGCTAGACATAGGTGACTCGGGAGCACTCATCTCTCTTTGAGTAAGTGAGGAGTAGAGAGACTCGTGGTACTCATTCAAACCTAAATCTTCATCAATATAGAAGTCAAGGTTGGGAATTAGGTGATTTAAGTCTAGAGGCTGGAGATGGTAACTATTCCCTGAAGGTTGTACACCTAAGTGTTGAGACTCGGAGTAAAGGCTTACGGAAGTTGGGCTTGTGAGCTCATCAGGCTGAGCATGAGGAACTTCAACACTGATCCTTGAAGAGATGGGAGTGGTTTGCTCCTCAAGAGAAGTGGGAGCTCTAATATCCACTTCCTCCTGTATGGGTGAGTGTATGGGGGTCTGCACAAACTCAATAGCTTGAACATGGGTTCGTTTGGATTTTCTTTTGTAAGTGAGGGTCATTTGAGGTATTTTTGGTGGTTGGGAGGTAGAAGGTGTGGGTTCAACACTAGCTTGTTTTGCTAGGTTGTCACCTTGAGTAATGAGCTCTAGCATTTTTGGGACAATGGTTGTTTCTACCGTTGAGATGCCAACAGTTGGCTTCTTCAAGATTAAAAAGATGTCGGGCTTCATCTATCCCATTTTAAGAATATTAAATGTTTCTCTCAACTATGAGCCCAGTTTATAGTTGAGAATATATTGAACATATCTAGGAAAGATGTAATACTCTAAGGAGTCCAAGTTAGCAAGTAAATTTGTGTAAACAAACTAAGAGTATTTGAACTTGACTCCCTGAATCATTTCATATACTATGAAGGAGAGATCCTTAAGAATCTGGTCCCACCCTCCATGCTTGTTGGACAAGCTGTGGATAACCACATGAAGCAGGTATTTCCACTGGGATGAGACCTTCCCTTTCTTGAAGTTCTTTACAAAGAAATCTCCCGCATAGCCTATCTGCTTAAAAGAATGATTAACAGCCTCCTCTAGGAAGAACAACTCATCTTCTTCATCATCCAACTATAGAAGATTGTTGATGATGGCCGGAGTGATAAAGATTGTCTTCCCCTACACTGTGGCAGACAGTGCCTTCTCCCCATCCATAGTGACCTCTTGGCAGGTCTTCTAAAATTCAAGCAAGTGATCCTCATATAGAGTAGGATTAATGGTAAGGGAGGTGAAGTAGTTGGACAGAGCCAGAAAATGAAAATTTTTTTAGAAACTATAATCTTTCTCAGAGTTCAATAGAGCAACCTAGTTGTGTTGCATGTGAAGTTGCATGAAGAAATTAGGGTTGTTTCTGAGATTTAGATTGGCCATTTTGAGAAGCTTAAGGGTGAAGAAAGATGAAGAACAAAGGTAGTTTGGGAGAAATTAGGTTAGAGAAATAGTGCAGATGAAGAAGATAGTGAAAGAGGGGGGAACCGTTGGGTTTATATGTGAAAAAAGGATCTGAGACAAAGTTAATGAAAGAGTATAAACTTTGAAATTTAGAAGTCAGTCCCACCTCTAAAAAAATAGTTTTCTTTTGCCCAAAAAGTATTTTTCTTGGAAGTCGAGAAATCTTCCGAAGGTTATTTTGCTTCGGAAGTTCTTGAAGGAAAGCTTCCGAAGGAAAATTGACTTCGGAAGATATTTCAAAGATTTTTGAGAATTTTGCTTCGGAAGAGATTTAAAGCTCAGAGTATTTATTATATGAAGAATAAAAACTTCCGAAGGGAAATTGCTTTCGGAAGAAAATTTTTTCTTATAAAACATACAAGTATTTAAGTCAATATTAAGCTTTGGAAGATATTTCAGAAATTTCTTCCGAAGGTAAAACTACTTAAGTAGATATTTATTTGCTAAGGCATAAGTTTCTTTCGAAGGTAATTTCAAATCTTCCGAATGATAACGAGATCAAGATTTTCAAAAATCTAAGGAATGTCTTTTAAAAAGATTTTACTTCCAAAGAGAACAATGGCTTATGAAAGTGATAAAATAGACAACTTAGGACACACAAGTTTTAGAAATAACATGATTAAGTTTTAAGAAAAGCTACTCAAAGTTAATCATCCCAATAGTTGATACAAGATATTTGAATCTTTGTTCATCAAAAGCTTTGGTAAACAAATCAGCATATTATTCATATGTGTTAACCTTGACTAGTTTGATTAATCATTTCTCAAAGTTATCTCTAATTAAGTGATACCTGATATTGATGTGCTTTGTCCTTGAGTGTTGTACTGGATTTTCTGTGATTGAGATAGCATTGTTGTTGTCTATATATATGGACGGGATTCTCCTTGAAGTTGAATCCATAGTCCAGCATCTGATTTTGAATCCAAAGCACTTGAGCATAGTAGCTTGCAGCGGCAATGTATTCAGCCTCAGCAAGTGATGCAGATACACAGGATTGTTTCTTACATTGCCAGGAGACTATCCTTCCACCAAGAAATTGACATCCCCCTAATGTAGATTTTGCAGTCATGTTGCAGCCACCATAGTCACTATCTGTATATGCATACAAATTAAAGTCAGAGTTCATTGAATACCAAAGGCCAAGTGATGGAGCACCTTTGAGATATCTTAAAATTCTTTTGACAATGATTAGGTGTCACATCTTGGGGTTGGCTTGATATCTTGCACAGATACATGTAGCAAAAATGATATCAGGCCTGCTAGTTATGATGTACATAAGAGACCTAATCATTGCCCTGAAGAGATGCTCATCAACACACTCCCCCTCAAGATCAGGTCCAAGGGAGTGGTTTCTTGCTATGGGTGTCATAGCAACCTTACAATCAATCATGTTGAATCTTTTAAGTATGTCTTGAACATACTTTGACTGACTTATGAAAATGCCATTGTCAACTTGCTTCACTTGAATTCCTAGAAAGAAATTGAGTTCCTCTATGGCACTCATTTCAAACTTGTCTTTCATCAGCTTTTTAATGTCTTTGTAGTGCTTTGAATTAGTTGACTCAAAGATAATGTCATCCACATATACTTGAACTAGCATAATGTCATTTCCTGTTCCTTTGAAGAAGAGAGTTACATCAATAGTACCCCTCTTGTAGCCATGCTGACAAATATACTATGATAGAGTCTCATACCACTTCCTTGGTGCTTGGTGCAGCCCATAGAGAGCCTTTTCAAGCTTGCAGACATAATCAGAATGATTAGGATCTGCAAACCTAGGTGGTTGTTTGACATACACCTGTTCATCAATCACCCCATAAAGAAATGCACATTTGAATAAAGCTGGTGAACTTTGAAGTTCTTGGATGCAACAAAAGTTAGGAATATCCTGACAGCTTCAAGTCTTGCCACATGAGCAAAGACACCTGTGTAGTAAATTCCTTATTCTTGAGTATACCCTTGAACAACTAGTCTAGCCTTGTTCTTGATGACAAGTCCTCTATCATCCTTCTTATTTTTGAACACCCATTTGGTTCCTATAGTAGTCTTCCTATGAGGAAGAGGACATAGGTTCCAAACCTTCTGTCTTTTGAATTGAAGCAACTCCTCTTGCATAGCTTCAACCCAACTTCCATCATTTAGAGTCTCATTAATTTTCTTTGGCTCTATCTAGGACAAGAAACAATAGTGAAGAGAAACATTTGCATTATGGATTTGTCCTTTTGTTCTTACCCCTGTATCAACATCTCCAATGATGTTTGTGAAAGGGTGAGACTTGTGGATCCTTAGCTGAGGGATCACATCAAGTTGCTAGAGAGATCAAAATTAGAGAAATTCAGATCTGGCAATGAGGATTCACCCTCCACATCAGCACACCTATCAAGATTAACTTGATCCAATGAGTGTGTGACGTCATTGATGTTGTCATCAATGAAGTGGTTATCAGCATCAAGAAATTCTTGATCACTATCACCACCACCATGCTCTCCAACATTTAAAGCTCCTTATTTTGAGTTGTGTGCCTTTAAGCTGGAATTTGAAGGCACCCCAGAATTATTAGTAGGATTTGTCATTGGGTCATTTGCAGGAGCTTCATTTGCAGGATTGGTTACCACTAGAGTTGAAGATGTGTAGCTTGAAGGTCTTCTTAGCTCAAATCTTGGATTAGGATCACCTGTAGGTAATATATTTGTAAACCCTCAAACATGCTCACAAGATTTGTTAAAACAGTTGGTAATTAAATCAAGATCAAATAGCCAATCAGGACCAAAACCTTTTCACACTGGGAGTGTGCTCATTGAAAGTTACATTGGCTGACTCTTTAACTATTCTAGTTCTGATATTGTATACTCTATAAGCCTTAGCTTGAGAAGAGTATCCAATAAAATGCCCATCATCTGATTTCTCAGCAAACTTGGCAATTTGATCTTTGGTATTCAAGTTGGTGCAAGGACATCCAAATGACCTAAGAAAACCAATGAAAGGTCCTTTTGTGCCAAAGTTCATAAGGAGTCATACCATGAGTCTTAACCACTAAAACTTTATTTTGCACATAGCAGATAGTGTTGACTGCCTCTGCCTAGAAGGTGATAGGCAGATTAAAGTCAGACAACATAGCTCTTGCATCTTCAATAAGTGTCATGTTTCTCCTCTCAGCAACACCATTTTGCTAAAGAGTCCTGGGAGCACTATATTGTCTTGTAATACCCTTTTCATCATAAAATGTATCGAGGATTTGGTTCTTGAATTTAGTTACCTGATCACATCTTATGGTTTTGACCTCGTGATCACATTGATTCCCAATCTTTAAGATGAAATTCTTCAGACTCTTAGGAGTCTCATCGTTAATTCTAAGGAAGAAGACCCAAGTGAATCTTGTAAAGTCATCTGTGATCACTATACAATAAGAGATCATTCCTAGACTTATTACACTGGTGGGGCCAAAGAGATGCATATGTAACATGTGTAAAGGAGTAATGATGGAGTTTCTTTCCTTTGTCTTATGAGATACTTTATGTTGATTTCCTTTTAGGCATGCCACACAATGATCATCACTTGTAAACTCTTTCTTTGGCATTCCAGTTACCAAATCATGCTTAATAGTTCATTCATGTTCTTAAAGTTTACATGGCATATTCTTTTATACCAGAGGAAAGACTCATCACTATTTGCTTTAGATAGAAAGAATGAAACTTCTCCAAAGGGAGATGTTTCTTACAAGTCCATCTTGTACATGTTCCTTCTCCTGGGGGCTCTGAGCAGAATATTCTCATGAGGAATGACCACCCCGGGCTTGAGAACAATGCACTCATGCTCAGTAAAGAGCATGTTATGATTCTAATCACAAAATTGGGATACACTCAGAAGATTGTACCCAAGCTCCTTGATAAAAATTACCTTCTCAATGCCGAGCTTACCATTTGTGACATTGCCCCTTCCTGTAATGTAATCCCCAGCATCTCCTCTAAAAGCAATTGGTCCTCCATCAATTCTTTCAAACTTTTGGAGTAATGACTTTTTGCAAGTCATGTGCCTGGAACAACCAGTGTCAATGATCAATACATTTTTGTTTGTCTTGAGCTGTTCCTACATAAAAGAGACGGTTAGTTACATTTGAAAACCCAAGCCTCATTAGTCTTGGGCTCATCAAAAGAAGTTGAAGACAATGCAACAGTAATTGATCCTATAGTCATGCTAGAGGGATCATTTGTTGAAGTTGATGAAGAACTTTCAGCCACTTGGTCTTTCTTTGACTTCCACACCACCTTTGGAAGCTTAGACTTGACCTTTAATACTATGGAAGTTTTGTTGACTTCGGAAGTTTTGATGGTTGGGCCTTCAAAATATTTTGCTTTCACTGCAGCAGGCTTCAGTACTTTGAAGGTATTCCTTTCTTCCGAGACCAAAGTTTCTTCGGAAGGCAAGTTTCCACTTTCCTTCTTCTTTGTTTTGGTGCTTCCGAAGGAAAGAGATTTTCCTTCCGAAGCTTGCTTCTTCTTCTCCAAACTCTTAGAAGTTTCTTTCTTTGTAATATGGAGAGTACTCTTTGGATTGTAAACACAATCCTTAGCAAAGTGAGAGGTAATCTCACGCATAACACAGTCCATTTTCTTCCTTCTAGAAGTCTTCTTTTGTGAACAAGGCTAAACTTGATCTCTTTCACTCTCCATCTTCATCTTCTTAGATGATGTGGCAATTCTTGTGGGGTTAGAACTATCTTTGGAGCTTAATGGTTCATGTTGTACAACAGTGGTACACAACTTATTTGCCTTCTTCATGATGATGGGATGACTTGGACATGAACTAGAACTCTTGTTGTTGGAGTTCAAGTTTGTGTTCTTAGCTTTAACCACTTCAAATCCTTCAGAAACAAAGACTTGTTTCTATGTAGAGTTGAAGGTGGCCTTGATCTCTTGAGCCTTCTTTGCCTTTCTCTTGCTTTTTTTGATCAAGTTCTTTCTCTTGAAGTTGTTCATCCCAATAGATTTACTCTCCTCAGAAGGATGATAACCCTTTTTAAAATGCTCTTCTTCACTCTTATCAGAGACATTCTTCATCATCTCCTCTTCATCCTCTTCAGTCAAAGGGTCTATGAGAGGAAGCTCATCTTCACAAGTTCCAAACCTAGGAGATCTTACAAACAAGACTGTGTGTGGATGAGCTATCTCACAAGATCCCAATCCTTGCTTATTTTGATAACAAACTTTTTCATGCAAGGATGAGGATATCATGTTCTTGAAGATCTCTTCTTCAAGAAAACATTTTTCTGCCTGGCTTTGTTGATCACAAGCTAATCTTGATATTCAGTCAACTTGGTTATGAGATCCTTGATCTGATTCCTATAGTTGGTGTGCTTATATTTAAGAACTGAAATGGTTTTCTCTAAGTCCTCTATCTTTAACCTATAATCATTTTCAGCCTTTTTGAAATTAGATTTTAAGATATTCAAGGACTCAAGATCAGATCTCATCTCTAAGTTGTAGGACCTATATCTATTGACTTTAGCTATACATTCAGGAGTGTAAAGATGTTCCAATACCATGGCTTCATCGTGGTCAGCCATGAGTGCTTGATTTTAAGATGCATCTTCCACCTCTCTAGTCAAAGCCTCTTGTAACATCTTGTATTTTTTGGTTAATTAAAAGTTAGCTTTGTTAATTCTTGTAAGGGCCTTTATTGCTATACATGAAACTTATGGGTTGCTCATGCATATTTCTTTAATTTATCTTTTAATCCTTTAAAGATTATAATGATTATTATTATATAATAATAATAAATAATAATAATAATAATAATAATAATAATAATAATAACTAAGAATAATAATAATTATATTGTTGTTATTAATAATAATAATTTGTAAAAGTTTATTAAACTTAGAAATGTTTAAAAACTTGGATTTAATAAGTCAAGGGGGCCTTAATGTCATTTTATAAACTTTAAATAAAAGGTTTTGACATAAAATAATAAACGTGCATAAGTTGAGGGGCCGTTTTTGTAAATTTAAAATCAACACCCTTCCCCCCTCCCCTTTAACCCCGTATTTCCGGCGACGACATCCGGTCAACTCCGGCCAATCGTCGGCGAGGCCCAAAAGTCACCCAACCGTACCAAAAACGAACCCAAACGCTTCTAATCGGTTCGTGGAAACGATTCGAACACCATTATGAACTTTAATTGTGATTAAACAACGGTTACGAGCCTCAAACAATTCGTATAACCGAAACCTTCAATGACACAATCGTTCGTCTCTTAAATCCTAATAATAACTTAATTAAACACACCTAATCAATCGACTAAGTACTCCTAAACGATCACCAATCAGAATTCCACCTGAATAAACATAATCATCTTCTTTGATTCACTTTTCGTCCGCGACCTGCAACGTAATCAAGCCTCACCTTCTACACGACATCACCACAAATTGACAAAGGGCTTTCGTTTCTCATCCTTTGTTGAAGCTAAACCTACAATTAATTGGGTTTTCATCAACCAAATCATCTGGGATTAACTCTCCACCGTCACGGATTTTACCTTGTTCATCCTCATCTATTTAAACTTCAATCTAGGTAATTAAACAATATGGCATACTCGATTTCATGTAGGGATCAAAAGCCCTATGATTAATTTCATTATCAACCGCGAATTTGGGTTCAATTTGATTCACCTTGTTCTAGGGTTCTTCGCAATTTGGGGAAAGCTTCTTACTTGGGTTTAAAACAATTGGAAACCAATATAAACCAAGTCCATGGCCCTGGTTCACTAGTTAAGTCACATCACCCTTAAGCATGAGGTCCCGGGTTCGAACCTGGGCACCCTCATGTTTTATTATTTGTTTTTTATAAGGCTTTTAGCCTAAAGATTAATTTTGGAAACATTAAAATATATATAAATTATTTTTATAAATTTCAAATATTTTCAAAAGTTTAAAAGATTTTCTAAAGTTTTTCTAGGATTAAATAAAATTATTTTGTTGATAAAACATTTTAACAAAGCTATTTGAATAATTTTTAATAAAATAGATTGAAAATAATACTTAGTAAATTATTATTGATTCAAATATCCCTTTATAATTAATTATGTTTATATAGTAATAAATTTTTAGTTATAAAATTTATTAAAACTTTTTATATAATTTTGTTTTAATTATTATAATTTTTTCTTTACACAACTTTGAATAAAATATAAATATATATTTTTTCAAGAAAATATAAATTTATTCTATTGGTTTAAATATAATTATTTGACAAGCCCCAAATTCGACTTAGAACCCTAGTCCTCGTTGATTCTTAAACTCATTACAATAAATCTTAAATCTTGTAATTATGTCTATTTAGGTGCCTTGTGACGGTTTACGTTAGAACGACGATTATTATATTTCTTATTAATCATCAATAATATACTTATTTGAGCATGTGAGTATTTCTATACCTCTTTTTATATTTTCACACTTTGGGGTGAAACATGTTACCTTATAATCGTTGCACTTTTAAAATGTTTGATTCTTGTAAACTTATGGCAATTCACTTGTATGTTGTGGTTAATTGATCTTTGTAGCTACTGTTGCTATACGAATCCTAATCAAGGTATTAAGACCGGGAAGCAGTGCGAGAATGGGGCTGCTAACGAGGATCAGGCGGGAACTTGGCTTTGACTGTTGGGGAGCAGGATGCGGCTGGACTTGGCTTCGACTGAGCTGGACTTCGGCTGAACGGAGTATCTGCGAGACAAAAACAACACCGTGAGCCTCGCCTCGGGCAGAAAGGGTTTTCTCCCCGAGACCACACTCTGGCATGAGAATAAGTATTTATATTGATATAACTTTGAAGAGGAAAAATATTAAGTGAGTAGTTTATAGTGAAAGTGTTCTGAGGATGTGAATGTGAATAAGAGGAGTATTTATAGTGTTGGTGCATGGGCACTAGATATAGCATGGTTCTATTCTTGGAAGTCTGTGGTCAATGATATGGGACTAAATATCCCTAGTCAGAGGTTTTATACCCTTTTGATGCAAAGGGTTTCTGACTAGCATTAATGTAGTTTGTCTTTGTAGTTGACTTGGGGATTTTGAGGGCTGCTCTAGCCTTCTGACAATGTTTTGGCCTTATTCGTTTTGTCGTTTTGTGTTTCCTTTTTATTCTCTTGTAACCAATGAGTGGATTTCTTGGTTATTGTTTCTAGAAAGGTTTTCATAAGTGTTGGTTGCGAGGATTCATGATATCAACTTGGTGGTATCATGCCCAACCGCGGCTTCGGGCTTACTCCCCAGCCGTGGTATGGGCTTAGCTGCGGTTTGGGCTCCCCTGCGGTTTGGGTCCATTCTCCCGGCTGTGACTTGGGTTCTTTTCGCTAGATAAAAGCAACTTAGGTTCGTTATGCGACTTGGGCGGGGCGAATCATGGCTTGGGGCGCTAGAAGGAGGGCGAGAATTGGCTTGGGTTGCGGCTGGGCCCCAGCCTGAGTGAGCCACGGCAGGGGCCTGCAGCCTGAGCGGGCCGTGGCTGGGTCGTTACGTTTGGGTCGCGACTGTCATGATTGTTGGTTGAGCCGACCTTACGTTTCATCTTTTTGGGGTGATACCCCTTCATGTCCCCCCAGTCTAATGGTCATGATTCCGATCATGTCATTGGAATAATAATTGTACATGTTATGACGATTGCTCTTACCAATGTTGATGTTACTTTTGCCTCGAGCCCCGAATCTAGTCTCCATCAATCACATCATTGTCTTTTCTTTCTCAAATCATGAGCTTGTCCATATCAATCGCCCTTGATGTACCTTGAGCTGCGCACCTACTTGCTTCTCGGTCCTCGCATCGCCGCCTCTCGAGTCACGGCTTACGACCGCCGCCTACCCTTGGCCTTCGAGTTGCGGCCTCCCTTTGGCCGCCCCATTCATGAATCGGGCCCCCTAGGGCTCTTTCCTACCCCTTTAACCTCCTCCTTCTACTTTATTCTTCTTCTTTCTCTTCCTTCTCATTTTCCTTTTACTCAAGTTTCCTTCCATATTCTTTCATCCAAGAATACAAACTTTTCTGGTAAGTTCTTCGAACTATTTCTCATCTTTCTTGTGTCTAATGGATTATAGGAGTGATATGGGTCTTCAAACATCTGTTATTTCTCAATTTTTCTTAAATAACTTCGTGCTCCATTATGGTATTTCCCCCGAGCTTAGTCTCACCGTTCCTCCTCATTCGTCGACCGCAAGCTTAGAAATAGTCGGGTTTGCTTTTTTGTCCTTTGACCATAAAAGTTTTGATATTATTCCTTTGATCCCTCTGATCAATGTGTTAGTGGGGAAAATAGGGATAGGTTTCATCATATTGGCGGTGCCATTAGAGAGAGAAAGGGAGATGACCAGTTGAGGGATGTGCTCTGTTTGGCCCTCGACAGCGCGCCACCACTGTAGCTCCACCGTCGGTGATATGCCCATTGATTATTGGGTATTATGCCTCTTCTTTAAGATCTGTGATATGCCTCATTTATCTCCGAATCTATGTATTCTTGGTGACTCCGACGACGACATTTCCATAGTGGTTGTCGGCGGTTGGTCACGTCGGCCTTCGCCTGGTGGTCCTTTGGGTATTTCTTTGGTTATTGGGTACTGTGCATCTTCTTTAAGATCCATGATATGATTCATTGATCTCTATGTATTCGATGGTGGCGGTGAGTTAGATACGCCAGTGGTGGCTTATCTGCGGTGGTCGCCAACGGTTGGTTGCGTTGGCTGCGTCAACCTTCAGCCGATGGTCTTTCACCCTTGGCGTTGTCTCCATATCATTTAATTTTTTTGGGGGGACTTCATCATCGAGATCCACGGCAGCGGATCGCACCGCCCCTTCTTGTTGTTTGTTTCAGGCAAGTGTTACGATGGTGATGATGGTTGGGCCACTTGCATGTTTGTTTCGCCAGGTGTTACTATGGCGATGGTGATGGTGGCGGAGGCTGTTGCCACTCTGCCTCCCCTTTGTGGTTGAGGTTGGGCAGGCGACGGCCTTCTAGCCACTAAAAGTGTTCATGGTGTTTGCGCGAGAACCTCTATTGCTCCTATCTTTATATGTCTCTCTGATGCCCTTTTAGGGTTTTCGGATTGTGGCTATGGTGATGACGGTAACGATGAATATGTTGCCCCTTTGCCTTCCTTTTCTGGTTGAGGTGGAGCAGATAGTGTCTTTCTTGCGATTAAGGTGTTCATGGTGGTGGTTTGTCCACGCCCTACCTTATGCATTAAAGTTTGCTCTATTTTAGCAACTGATGCATATGTCGAGAGGCTAATTGGGTTGATGATGATGACGACAACCGCATCTGAGACTTGTTGATAGTGATTCGTTGCTATTTGAAATTACGTTATGTCAATGGTTAATTATGTTTGATATGGGTATGTTTGGTATCGCATTACTGTTGTTTGTATAATTGTCGATGATGACATGCCTTTGCCCATCTGAGACTATGTTTGTATTGTTGCAATCGTCCAAAAAGTTGTTATAGTTTTTACGTTGCATCAGGGCCGTGATGAAACCAAAAGGCTAGCACGTTGTTTGACGTGACAATATTTTTTGTTTGCAGCCGCTGTGGGTAGCATGTTCTGAACCTAAAACGAGTTTAGACAACGAATGTGTTACGTTCTTATTTGCATCAAATTCGGTCTTTACTATATTTAAGATCAGTGTCCATCCCACGCACAATGCACGTGAATGAACACTACTAGTTTCACTTAAAAGTATATACAAAATAAAAAAGTTCAATGTAAAATACGATATAAAAAAGATAAAAAATTATAAGCAGGATTGGAATTAAGTAAGCTGCATAGTAACGTACGAGAATTCATAACCATGTCTAACCCGTTTCGACCTGCATTTTAGTTGTATCTAACTAGATCTTTAAAAGTTTTGAACAAATCTTTTCCATCCACCGTCTCAAACATATTAGTTGCAACAATTTTTTCTAAAGAATCGAGATATCAATCCCACACATATCCTCATAGATAGTTTTATACATATACTTAAAATCATAAATGCATTCTCTCTGTGATTTCTTTGAGGTATTGCCAACAATTGAGACCTATCGCTATTGAAATTCTGCCACCGCTAAGCCACCAAGAATACCGCAACAACCAGAATACCACAACTGACAAAATCACAGAGGAGAAATGTGCTAATGTAGAAGTCTCAAGGATTTCAAGAGTGCTGTGTAAACTTACTTCATGAAGTTAGGCCAAAATCCATCCATTAATATTAAAGAGACGTTGGATTGGAATGAATGGAATGAAATGAAATTAAGATCCTAGTGTAATTTTCAAGTAAAATTATATTTGAGTAAGTAATAAAATATAGGGAAAATATCACAGAATAGTAACCAAGTTTCAAAAGTGTTCTAATTTAGTCACTCATGCATATTTTTCTCAAATTGGACCTCCAAACGATCAAATTGAGTCATTACCACCAAATTTTATTATGACAAGAAAGTAATGATGGAAAAAACATGAGAGTTAGAATTTTCAATATATAAAATTATATTAAAAAATAAAAAAAACATCTTAATTATGAAAAAAATAAAAAAATGTGCTTAAAATTTACGTCAACGTTCTATATCAGCATCAAAAGATAGAAAAAAATATCTAACTGAATCCAAAAGTATAACATGCTAAAAAAATATGTTATGACTTTTAATTTGTATAAAATATAAAAATGAGTGATCTGATTAGAATAATTTTAAAACTTGAGTTACTTAATTGGAACACTTTTAAAAGTTAGTTACTATTTTACAAAGTTACCCCTAAAATATAAAACCCAAGAGAATGTTTTACCTCAAATTCCTTTGGTTGTGAGATTTCAAATTCCTTCTCTAGATGAAAGGATTTTGAAATCCCACAACCAAAAGAATTTGAAATGAAACATTCCTTAGATTTACTTTTAATTACTCAAACACAATTTTATTTGAAAATTATACTAGTTTCTTATTTCTATTTCATTCTATTCAATTCCTTCCAACCAAATACCCCTTAAGATAGAATACCAATCAATCCCTCCAAAATGTACATAGTGCAAAATACTTGACATTCTTTTTAAGGATGTAAAATATAGCCATTATCTAGAGAAGAAGAAGAAGAAACGATAAACAAGGCGATTGAAGACATCCATGATAATAAAGAAGAAGGAATAACTTATTCCCAATAAGAATCAAAGGTTTCAGGGCAACAAAAATAATCAAGGTAGCAGTAGTCAAAAGGGAGCAGCTCAAGCAATAGCATAAAAAAGTCCACATAAGAATCAAATGTATAAACAATTACCAAACCAAGGGAGCAAGGGAGTCCTTAAAAGAAGGTTGGTGGTGCTATCGGAAAACAAGGTAATGATGAATCAAGGCCTCAAGAATTGAAAGAGCGAATGGTAAGATGGTGGAAAAAAGCATCTACATCAAGCAATGCACGTACTAAGGAAGTAAAATGTAAGGAATATTAAACAAGTAGAATCTACTAAATTGGAATACAGGGCATAAGGTAAAACAAACGCTAAGCTCATAGGGAAGATTCTCTAATTAAATCGTGTCCTCAATCCCAAAAGAATGAAGACATGAAGTCATTCAGCTCATAAACAAAAAAGAGATTCCAACTAAAGAAAGAATGTCAAATTGGGTCCATCTCAGAAAGAGTTCTATAAACTTTTACAAGGAGATATAATGGAACAATATGAAGTTGAATCAGAGGATGATGGAACTGCTAAGCTCACAAAGAAAGGAGTTCAACAGCATGCAAATAATGATCAATCAACCAGAATACAAAGTTAATGTTATTAAATATACTTCAGTTCAAATGGGATTAAATATCTATCTAGGAACATAAGGAGCATGCACAACATGGAAGCTCAAAACAAAGTAATAGAAATGATCAACTCAAATAGAGTGAGTATTAGTTTTTATTTCTAGAATTTCATATTACAGCCCCTACTCACCTTGTATATAAAAAGATTTGTAGCAGAGTTTTTAAAGGCTGAGATTGGATCACCAATATGGCTCATTGTAGAAATTGGATTCAGATTATTATTGGGTGGGATTCAAAGGTGGTTGCTTTGATGATGATTATTCAATGATTTGTCAAGCCATGCAATAGTCAAAAAGAGTTCTTTTATCTATGGCCATTGAAAGGGTCCTAGAAGGAAGCTTTTGCGGAAAGATTTGATTTTATTCAATAGCGGCTTGAATGATGATGATACTTGGATTCTAACAGGAGATTTTAATTACTTTAAAAATCATCTAAAAAATCAGTGGGTCTTCATTAGTAAATGCTGAAATAGAAGAATTTAATGAATGTTGTAACAACCTGGGTATTGAAAATATTCCGAGTACATTCATCTACCATAGGCTTTAAGCTCAACTAGTACCCCACCTACATGCTTGCAACAGCATCATCATTGCAAACCAATTACAGCAAACAAAAGTTTACCGGAGACGATAAGAGCCAGCTCATGTAAACTTGCTCATACATTTAACAAGGAAATAATAATGTTAGCAACCAAATCCCTTTTTCTGATCACAAGGCATGAGCTACAATAAGGTCAATCAAGCTTGCACTTCCGTAGGCATTTAACCATCACAGATATCGCCACATACAAAATTCCTACCTGAACAACAATAACCACTACAAACAAGCAAACAAACATACCCATTATAAATTTCACTATGCTTCTGTTTATATATTATTAAGACATAAAAAAGTGAAGAAAACATACCAGCTACTGAAAAAGAGAATAAGATAGCCAGGCGATGTCTCACAAGCCATGGCAGGTCAACTTCAAGAGAGCAGTATTGTTGTTTGTTGATGCTGGGTTGGGATTTCTTGTTGGCTTCAAGCTCTGGCAATGTAGTAGTCACACTATGAACTGCCTCCCCACTAACATCTCTCACTTCAAATCTCAACCTCACTGGATTTGCATCCCAATTTACTTCTATCACTCCAAAATTAGGTTGCCCTATGCAACAGTATATGCATTATATATTATCTGACATCATTTATGACAACTGAAATAGGAGGAAATATACCATATGTGCATGATCTGTGTTTGCAGTTGTTGTTCATAACTCTCATAGTAGTAGGTGTCACCCATGCCAAGAATCTCAGCACAAAATGTAAAAATGAAGGAATTACATTCTCAACAGCTTGGGTAAGACCACTCGAGGTGATGTCATATAGGGGATACCCAGTACCACAATCATATCGAGTTATTTCTCCAAAATGCACATCTCCACTTATGAACAAAACTCCATCTCTCTACGCACGAAAAGGAACAAATAGTTACATCTTGTGTAATTCGATAATAGACCAAGACTATTTATTTACCTTGCTATTTGATATCAAGTTAAAAAGACGTTTTCTCTCTCTTGGGAAACGTCCCCAACTTTCCATGTAGAATAATGGACCAGTACATGCTGAAAGATTTGATACAACCTGAATGATTCAAGAATTAGAATAAGTAACACTTGAATAAGTGGTGAATATGACAGCATTACACCGTCTCTAGAAGACCGTCTCCAAAAAAAGCGTAAACTTAGAGGCATGTCAATAAGTAGATATGATGTCTTGAAACATCGAATTCATTAACAATGTTGCCTAATAAGGAAGATGGAATAAAACAACATCAAACCCAAACAGAATCAACCTCTCCTAATAAAATTTAGTGTGACTCAGATACAAATAAATGACAACTTTCAAATTCCATTCCGTATGGTGTATTTGCAAAGGAAATCACGTGTCATGCAATGAGGTGAGGCTTAAAGTTTATAAAAAGGATGGTCGTCTTCATTTAGCTAATCAAGATGCGATGAGGCAACATCATAGTTATGGGATATTAACATTTTTATCATGATAGTCATTCCAGATTATGTTACTACTTTGCAACTTCACTTTGGGTATTCTGGTTGTGCATGTGCAGAAGACTATTTCATGTTAACCTTTGATTTAGTTATTTGATTCATTTAGTATTTTACTTGATTTTAATTCATGCAAAGTAGTGGATAGTTTTATCTCATAGTATTCAGTGATGTTTTCATTAGCATGTTGCTTTGTAAGTTGTTCAATCAAATACGAATCAGTTTCGTTCTCTCTGTCCAGTTAGATTGATTGTGTATCACTGTGATTGCTTATAACTTGGTTGCTTAACAGATTGGGCAAAATTTGAAGAAACATGAAGTGACATCAAGAACCGCCAAAGAAGCATTTAACTTGGAAAGATACTCCTCCAAATATCCAAAATTGTATGTTCAACTGAAGAATATAATTTTGACCCTGTCTATAGCAATTATGGCATAACTGATGATATGAGAAAGCAGAACCATAGGAGATGTACCTGAATAGAGGAGGCAATTATAGTTATGGCTGATGGTCGATCGTATAACTCCTTTCTTAACCAAGTCCACTGCGTGGTTCCTAAAATGGTTCCATCACTGCGCAGGGGGTCTCTGTGGTATCTAGTATCCAAAAGAATGACCTAAACAAGAGCTGTCTCGATGTCACGGAGATTTGTGTTTATTATAAAAAGAAAAAACAGACATGTAAATAAATGATACCTTGATCTGCCTGCCCTCAGGACCAAACGTGTAAGATGCATAAACTCCAGCCTGCTTGCGTCTAAGAAAGAAAACACGGTCAGAATTCAGAGCTTGAAGCAAACAAAAAGAGAGAGAATGGTAATGGTAATTAATGTAAGTTAATTTAGAGCACCGTGGACTATCATGGGGCTCGTCCAAGAAATCCAGCATAAGCCTTTGGTTGGTATCTTTGGCTTTGAATTCTTTCCCAGCATCATTCAATCCATAATCGTGATCATCCCAAGTGCCGATCACCTTGGCAATCTGACGGAGACGCGAATAACCATGAATTCTCTTAGCAATCTTGTATTTCGATTGCATCTCATCCTCTGACGAAGGAACAAACCTAGCCACATTCTTCCATGGCCCTATACTTCTCTCATTTCCAAACAGCTTAAAAGGCCGCCGGATGTCTCCATATATATTATCCCCAAGCCAAATGAACACCTGCGGTTTGAAATTTACTACAGCATCCCATATAGGCTGCTACGAACAATCTTAATTAGAAACCATCATCGTCTTCCGATTCTAATTTATTATATATTATATATTATATATTATATATACCAACGAACGAACAAAAGAAACCTGTGGAGAGGTTTGATTGGCGCAAGACCCAAATGCGATTCGAGAGACCAGAGCTTCTTCAGCAGCATTGAAACTGAAACTCAAACTCAAACTCAAACTGAATACTAACGCTATCATCAGTACCAACGCCATGAATGATCCAAATGAATACGATTAAACTACAGAAATTCAATTCGTTTGTTTGCTTGCGAAAAAGGGGGTGGGTTGATTTCTCTTGTAGACGGTTAATGAATGATGACGGAAAACACAATACTCAAATCTTCACTAAAACACCAAAAATATAAATGCACCGCCTATACAAACTGCCGAAGCTATCTCCTCACCAAACTATAAGAACGTCCCCATCAATTACCAAGACTAGTTTTTAACCTTTTTCCCCCTTTCTCGTGTTACACAGGGGAATCCGATCTTTTCTCACACACATCATTGCGTTACTTTGGTTGTCATCGAGTGAGATCGTTATAAATCATAGAAGCGATGTTTTGTGACAAAAATTAAATATAGTAAACCATTAGCGGTCAAAATCTTCGAATACGTGATGGGAGGGTAACCATTTTTCCTCACACACAACATGTTATTTTATAGTTATCGTTTCAGCTCGTCGTAAACCATAAAATCAAAATTTCGTGGCAAAACTCTAACTAACTAAATTTGGTGGTAGTACTTTAAGAGTTCGTTTGGTTGGCAAAATGTTTTGCGAAGAAATAAGAATTGGAAATGAAATTAGAATGAAAGCTTGTTAAAATTGATAATGTGTTTGATTGATTAATTTTGAGTGGAATTGCAATATTAACTTTTAACATATCATTGGATCGTTATACATTTTATGGGTAAGTAATGAATGCGTGAAAATTTGCAATTTCGATTTCATCCATTAACCATCCCAAACAGGATTTTGAATGAAAAAGTTTTCAATTTCAATTCCTAAAAAACTCTATGAAACAAATAGTACATAAGATCCCCAACTTTATTGGTTAAAATCCAAAACTAAACAATGGCCAAACCGTAAATTACTAAACTTTAGCAGGATAACTCGGTGAAATAAAACACTATTATAAATAGTGTGGTGACCAAATTCTAATATCTAAAATTTAGCGGCCAAAGTCAGAACCTTAAAATCTTACTTAAAGAAAAAACTATCAAAGATGTTCAAAAAGACCATATCTATTTACGAGAGTTTTTATAATGTTTTGTATTTTTTTTAATTTCTAAATTTTTATCGCTCGATATACGTCTCGAGATTTAAAAACAAAGATTAAACCAGGCAATGAAATACACATACAACTTGTATCACTCAAAAGCCAGTACTATTTATATACATATATATGAGACATGACAAATTATTTTTTATACGCAATTAGAACGAAATGAGTGGTTGGAGCTGCTTGATTGTTATTATGTGAATAATCAATATATTTATTTACATAATAAATCAATTACTTTTTGAAACCAAATCATTCTTAACTTGTCATGCGGAAAACTAGATATCACTATTCATAAAAGGTTTGTAATTACATAAATAAAGATATAATTAATATAATTAAGGGAATTTCCTTACATGGTGTGAGTCGAGAATTCCATATAAAAACAAAATAGTTGAGTGGCCATTTATGCAAGGCAGAACTACACTTATAAGAATAAGGTCAAGTGATCATATTGATTTTTGAGCAGATGCTGTTTTATATAATACCGAAATTTCGGATGAACCTATAGTTTTTTAGGAAGTAAACCATTAGTTATATTAAGTTCAAATTGTACAAATGTTTATTCTTGATTCATTGACTATTGCAAACGATCAGAGTCTCTTCACCGTAGGTTGTGTTTGAACTTTGCAAGCTTTCCTTTTTTACCCTCCTTTTTAATTACTAAAGGAGTATAAAAATGTTCGTCCATCTTACACTCTTTTTTAACATTGCAAGCTTCCCTTTTTACACTATTTTTTAATTACTAAACGTTTGACTAATCCTCCATTCAAGCTTTGAAGGTTAGTTTTCTAGATTAGGAGATTTAAACCCTAGATTTACACTCCTTTTCATTGTTATTTAATTTGTTTGAGTTATTTTGGTATCTAAATTGTGTTCAAGCCTTAATTTTGTGCTTATTAGCTTTATCACCATTCGTAAAATATGTATGCTACACAGTGCGGCTTAACATTTTGATGGTCTAAAGCGAAACAAAATCTTGGGGCCATTTTTTGAATATTATTGTTAAAACCATTCTCCTTTATCTAGGCTTAAGCCCCGTAATAATATACAAAAATGTTTGCGGTTGGTAGAGTTAAAGCTTCTACTTTCATATTTTCTTTTAGAATAACCATATTTGTATGTGCGATTGTGATTTGCCATGAGAAACATATAAAAAATTAACAATCTTTTTAAATATAATCATTTTTTAACTTTTAACCATAAACGATCTAAAAGAAGCAATTTGAATGGCAACATAAGTAATCAAACTACAAGACAACTATAAAGAATCAAATGGTTTGAAGCAATAAAAAAGCAACAAAAAGTTTAAATACTCATTACTATGCAACAAAAACAATAAAAGATCAAGAAAAATCCTATAAACAGATGAAAGATCAGATAATATGAACCACGATTATGAACAAATCTCAGAAAATAAAGACAAATCGGATACAACACTAAGAATCGAAACAACTTTGAGATAATGACAGAAGCAACCCGCCATAATATCCAAAAGTAAGCACAAACCCTCAAACTAATAACTTGCACATACTTAACTCAGAAATAAGAAACCTTTGATTTAAGACATTAATACCCTTTAACACCCACCCTCAAAAAATACTAAAAATTTTAATAATTTCTTTAGAGACCTTTTCTCTAAGAAAGTGTAAATCTAACTCAAAATGTTTGGTTCTTTCATGAAATACAGGATTGACTGCTATAGCGATGGCGGCCTCATTGTCATAAAAAAACTTGGACATGTAAAGTAGTTTGAACTTGTAACTCAGATAACAAGTTTTGTAACCACATAATTTCGCACAGCATAGAGCATAAAGCTTTATATTCTGACTCAGGAGAAGAGCGGGAGACAGCAACTTGCTTCTTGTTTTTCCAAGATATAAGTAAATCTCCCATATAAACACAAAAACCTGTCACAAATCTACAAGAGACAGGACACTTGCCTCGGTAAGAATCAACATAAGTAACCAGTTTTAACTCATCACTTTTCTTAATTAAAATGCCACTACCAGGAGATAGCTTTAAGTATCGCAACAATCTTAAAGCAATCTGAAGGTGAGCATTAGTTGGGGCATGCATAAATTGACTAAGATATTGAATAACATAACAAATTTCAGGACGAGTCAGGAAAAGATAAATTAAATTTCCAACAAGTTTTTGATACCTAAAGATGTTTTTTAAAACATAATCAGTTGACTTTGTTTTTGAAGAGATGACAAAGCTTTGTTCAATTGGTGTATTAATAGGTTTACACCTAAATATTCAAACTCATTTAACAACTCAAGACAATATTTTCTTTAATTTAAATTAATTCCAAGTTAAGAATGCAATACTTTCATGCCTAGAAAGTACTTGAGCACACCTAAGTCTTTTATTTTAAAGTCTTGATTTAGAAATGCTTTTACTTTGTTAACTTCATTTAAATCATTTTTAGTTATAATCAATTCATCAACATAAACAAGAATAACAACAAATGTGGATGCATTTGAATTAATAAACAAAGAATAATCGCATTGACTTTGCACATATCCATGATTGCACAAAACTTCAGTCAACTTTTCATACGATTTTTGAGGGGTTTGTTTGAGCCCATATAAAGACTTTATTAGCCTAAACACACATGTTTCAGATTTAGAATAATAACCTTCTGGTGGTGTCATATAGACATCCTCATTTATACTACCACATAAGAATACATTGTTTATATCAAGCTGAAATAAAGACCAGTCATGGTTAATAGGCAAGGTAATGATAGTTCTTATGGTTACCATTTTTATAACTCGAGAAAATGTTTAATCAAAGTCTAAACCTTCCCTTTGACTGTAGCCTTTGGCTTCTAACCTGGCTTTATATCTCTCTAGTTTACCATTAGATTTGTATTTAATTTTATAAATCAATTTGCATCCTATAGGTTTTCTACCAGGAGGTAAGTCAACAAGTTCTCATGTTATATTTTTGTGAAGGGCTTCCATTTCTAAATTCATTACATGAACCCAATTTATATCTTTTACAACTTCATTAAAGAATAATGGTTTGAAAGACTTATTCAAACTTGAGACAAAACACATATTATCTTGTGATAAGTGTGAGTAATTGACAACTTTTTCTTATTCATATTTAACCTTTCCTTCTATTATGTAGTCTAGCATTATTTAGGAAGAGTGGATTGCCTAGAGGTTCTTTTTGGCTCAACTGGGACAGAGTTGGGACCCTTAAAATAGTCAATCTCTTCACTAGTAATACCATAACTATCAGCCAAACCACTATCTAAATTAGAAGAGGTATAAGGCTGCTGGTTTGTCAACTCAGCCTTGCCATTTACACCTTCCATTTCAGCAGGCTGCTGAGAGTTAGCAAAACTTTACGACGTCACCCTCTTCTCATCTTTAGGAACATTTGCACTTGAGGTGTTTTTGATGTCGGTATTGTCGGAAAAATTAAGATTGTTTAAGTTTTCATTAATAGTTCTAAAATAAGATTTATCATTAAGATTTTGTTTAAAAGGAAAAACTTCTTCATAAAATTTAACATCTTTAGAAAATAAACTGATTTTATTGTCTAAACTCCAAAGTTTATAACCTTTTTTGAATTTCCAATTAAAACACATTTTTCAGATTGCCTTGAAAACTTGTCAGAATTATGAAGAACCGTACAGAAGCAAAGACAACGAAAACTCCTCAAGTGATTTAGAGAGGGACTTAAGCCAATTATAACCTCATAGGGACTCTTACCTAGTAACATAGAAGAAGTGGTCCTATTTATTAAATATGTACCAGTTAGCACACATTCAGGCCAAAAATTTAAAGGAACACCTCCTAAAAACATTAAGGACCTAGAAACATTGAGAAGATGTCTATGCTTCCTTTCCACTATATGTTTTTGTTGAGGGGTATGAATAGAAGATGTTTGATGAATTACCCCTTTTGATTCAAGAAAAGATGTTACTTGTCTATTTACAAATTTGGATCCATTGTCATTTCTATTAGTCTTAATAGATTTATCAAAGTGAGTTTTGATTAATGAGAAAAAAATTGTTATACATTCATACATCTCATCTTTTATTTTTATAAGATAAACCCAAACAGAACTTGAAAAATCATCAACAATTGTTAAGAAATATTTGAAGCCTTCTTTGCTAGTGACTTTATATGGTCCTCATAAATCTAGGTGAACAAGTTCACCAATTTCTTTAGAATAGTGGTTATTAAGTGGAAAGGAAGCATGATGTTGCTTGGCTCTATGACATATTTCACAAGGAGAAGAAATAATATTATCATCAATTTGGAGAGTGCTTTTTAGAACATATAAGACATGATCAACAGGGTGACCTATCCTATTATGCCACAAATTCACATTAGACAGTTTGCTAAAACAGTCAGGATCAAAATTTTGATCTTTGTCAAAAAGGCAGAGACCATCGAATTTACTACCAGTATCCTGGGCTTTCTTTGATTTCAAATCCTGAATGTAGCAGGATTTTTCATTAAATGTAATTTCAAGATTGTTGTCACTAGCTAGTTTGAAAATAAATAGGAGGTTGACATAGAATTTAGGAACAACAAATACACTAGTTAACATAATACCATTTTTTATTTTAGATTTCCAATTTTTTTAATTTTAGCAATGTACCATTAGGATGAATAACAGTCATATTGTATTCAGATACGTCAACAAAACTAATCATATTTTTATATGATTTTATCATGTGTTGATTTGCCCCTAAATCAACCACCCAACCATTTTTAAACCTGGAATTAGACAAAGATGAATAGCCAAAGACACCTAAGGATGATTGAAATAGACATGATTGATCTGGTAACTTACCTCTTATACCAGGAGTGTCACTAGATTTATCATTAATCAAACCAATAAGTTTATCAGTTTTCTCTTATGACAAGGTCAAAGGAGACATCAATATAGCTGCAGTTTTAGCACCAGATGAGGAGGCACCATTGAAATCTCCAGATTTATTAGTTTAATTATTGGTTCTTTTCTTGTAATTTGGAGGATATCCGACAATTTCATAACATCTATCAATAGTGTGACCCAACAAATTACAATAAGAGCATTTTAAGTTCGGATGGGTCCTCTTCGAACCTTTTTTTATTGTTAATAGTCTGGTTTGGCTTAGAAAAGAAACCTAATTTTTGACCTTTCGATCCAGAGGAGGGTCCACTATTTTGGTGAGATTCTTCTCTTAAAACAATTAAGAAAGAAGTTTTAATTGTTGGAAGAGGATCTCTTGTTAACAGAGTAGATCTAACAGGTTGGTACATATCATCAAGACCCATAAGAAAATGCATGAGCTTGATAAGATGATTAAAATCATGGAACTCTTTAGATGCATTGCAAGAATAAGAAGGGAGTTGTATGATGGCATCAAATTGTTTCCACATAGTGTTTAGTTTATGATAATATTCAGAATTTGATGAACCATTTTAAGATATAGAATTTATCTTTTGATACAAATTATAAACAGCTGATCCAATTTTATCATATGTTTCTTTCAAAATAGTCCAAACCTCTTAGGCAAGTTTTGAGAAAACTCAGCCTACATACCACTCCTCGGATATAGAGTTCAATATTCATGATAGAACAACAGAATTACATTTATCCCATTGATTTGCAAGAATAGGATCAGTTTTAGATTTTTCACATTTACCATCAATGAAACAAAGTTTGTTTTTAACTTGCAAAGCTAATTTTATTGATCTAGCCCATACAGTGTAATTTTCAGTGCTTTTTAGTTTCATAATAACAATGGTAAGCATATTAATATCTTTAGCATGAAGATATAATGGATCACAAACATCAAGTTTACTAATTTGAGTACTCGAAGCAGTAATATTACTAATAGGACCACAATTAGCCATAATGATATAGCAAGAAATGAATGAAAGCAGGTAAGCACACGCAAGAAGAACAACCAAGAGCCAGAGCTAGGTTTTCACACCTTTGAAATAAAGGCAAATGAAGGGTTAGCTCAATATGATTATGCAAACACACCAAAAACAAATAATCATATAAGTGATGCACATATAGATTGACAAATAGCAACAAAGGACAGAGGATGGCTCCCCCTGATTTCCAGATGCTGGTACTCCTAACCCAGCCAATAATATCTAAGCAGGAACAAGAACAAAATAACAAATGAAATAGATCAAAGATAATAGCAAAAATAAGGAATGATCTCACCAAAAAAAACACCCAAGTTAGGGTGTTCCAACTGATGAATCTACAATCCTGTAACCTTCACTTAGGGTTACAGATATTGAGAGAAGAGAATAAGATGTAACACCAAACGTTGTTCCAGCAAAGCTCCACAGGGTTTCAAGATAAAACACCAACATTAGATCAACCCACGTAGATATTCTTGAATCAGTACCAGAATCACAATAGAGAGGGTTTTGAGAATAGAAACCCTAACATACCATCACATCACCAGAATCCATAAGAATATCAGAGAACATCAATGAAAGGAAACTAGGGTTTCAAATTTGAGAGACAAACCCTAGAAATCCAAATCGGAGCGGCAACAATGGATAAACAAATACTAAAAGAGCCAATAGCTCTAATACCATGTAAGCAGATGAAAGATCTGATAATATGAGCTATGATTATGAACACATCTCAAAAAATAAAGACGAATCAAATACAATGCAAAGAGTCGAACAAGAACAACTTAAAAGAATCAGACAACTAAACTCAATAATCTACATAAAGGTTGTGAAGATTATGAGATAACAGAAATACAAAAGATCATGAACAAAGAGAAACGCAAGATGAACGAGACCAATGAAAAGCAATGAGTGAATATGTGATGATGAATCCTAATTTAAAGACTCCTTTATATAGACAACAACTTTGAGATAATGACAAAAGCAATCCTCCATAATATCCAAAAGCCAGTGGAGACCCTCGAACTAATAATCTGCACATACTTAACCCATAAATAAGAAACCTTTGATTTGAGACATTAATATTGCAGGATTGTTTAGGAGGGTTGGTCACTTATAACATAAACACATAATGAGAAGAGTAAGTCAGAACACTTAACAGATCAAATAGGGAACTGGTTAACACATAAGGATGCTACTTATAGCACAGGTAAAATATGAGACAAAACTAAGAACAAAAAAATACAAGTAAATGGTTTTCAAGAATATTGTATATTACTCTCAAGTTCTTTTAAAAGTGTTAAAGCACATACCTAAAGTTACAAAGACTTGAGATACTTTATACTACATCCTAAAGCCAGTCATGCTTTGAAGGTCAGCTGGAAACATTTGAACTAGATAACAAAATCAAATGTAAAGTCAAAAGGCAGATTGCCTTTTGACTAGTGACTACTACATGCCATAACCCACATCCTAATATGTTACAAAAAGAATAAAAGTACATAAAGTAGAAAGCACAAACTCAAAACCTCAATGTATAGTTTACCAAAAGCATGGACCTTTTCACAAACTTCTAAAAGTTGCTGAGTCAACAGAGTTGCAGCGGAAGGTGGTCTAGCTTTATGGTAAAGTACATAAGATAAAGCATGTATTCAAAAGTCTTTGGAAGATAATCTGTCTTAATTTGTTTGCTTCGGAAGACTTTGTCTTTGAAGCTTTAGAAGACTTCACTTTAAGCTTCGAAAGATGTTGGTCTTGGCAACGGAAGATTTTTCACTTAGAGTATTTTCTAGAGCATGGCGTAAAACGTCCAAAGCATCTCTACTTCTGTAATTTAGTGCATGCATGCAGGAAGACTTTGGATGTTTTAGGTGCATCAGCCTTTACATAAACCTTACAAACTCCTCCTATGCTGATGCTACCAAAACATATGAAGATCTTAGATGTTGACAGTCCTTATTATGATGATGACCATGCCCTTCTTCATTAAATGGACAAGATAACTCAGTCTCTCAATGTTTCTTCTTATCTCAAAGAGATCATGCAGAGGTATATTGAACATGTCCTGCCATGTGTAGACATCTTTAACCCCTTGATCTCTAATTACATGTCGTCTTTCTAGATAAGTGGAGTAAGTCTAGGACAAGATGGGTCTTCTAGATGCAAAAGGAGCTGCTCAAATAGGAGTTGTTTGAGCATCCTATTTTTGCACTTCCTCAAGATGTTCTTACTCATCCTGAGGTTTGGAGGTGGATGCCCCTATCTTCTTCTTCTTAGAATTGGGTTTAGAGGCCATCCTTTCCTCCTCTTAGAACTCTTTAACTGAGAAGATTGGTTTGTAGCACCTTGTTATTCAGTCTTGTCTTTCTTAGTTGGGTCTACCTCCCTCATAGGCTCAGAAGGAGAGGGAGTTTGACCCTACTATGGATCAGAAGATGAAGCTTGCTAAGACTCGGCAGGAGGTTCAGGTTGATTTGTGTCAAATGGTTTAACCTTAATCTCCACTTCTTGAGGGGCTTGACTTGGTAGGGAGTGTAAATCAATAAGCTCTCCTCTTTTAATCTTCTGCTTGATCATCCTTATGTGCTTATCCATGATGGATAAAGACATAGGGCCAAGTCTCCTTCCAAAGAATCCATATAACTTCAAGAAGCTCATCATCCTCTGCCTATCAACAATTCTTTTGACTTTTCAGGATGACGGCTCTTGCTTTGGCTGCTTCTTCCTTCAACTTCCTCTTTGTAGCCTTTTGTTCTTTGAGTACTTAAAGTTCAAACTGTTTGAGATACTCAAACTCAATGTACTCAAAGGACAAGGGAAGAAGTGAAACTGCTTGGTAGAGACCTGTGACACTCAGGTAGTTGATCATATTTTTTCTATCAATTTCTTTATTTACCTGGGTTCTTATATAGGCACGGTCTCCTGCACAGGGCTTTCTTGAACAAGAGAAAGAGTAGGAACATGTTTGTAAAGTCTCTTTAGTCTCTTTCCTTCCTTAATTTCAAGGAGCAATCTTGTATCCTCTACTTCCTTCTTCTCTCTAGACATTTCTATGTCTGCCAGTTCACTGAGTTCCTCTAAGGGGAGGGAGATGATTTGCTTAATGTCATAGTTCCTTGTTTATAGTTAAGTAATCCTGACTGTCTTTAACTCGTCATTTTGAGTATCTGGTTTGGGGGCAGCCCTAGTTGTAGTTTGCATGAATCTTTAAGACCTAATGGAACTATCTCCCCTTAGCTTCCTCTTCCTTTCTTTCTTGCTCATCAATTTCCTCCACAAACCTTTGTGACTTAGGGTGGAAAGAGGTTTGGCCTTTATTGCTTGGAGTAACATCCATGCTTTGGCCAGAGAGAGGTTATGATACACCTTCACCAACAGATGTCTCACTGAGAGAATGAATTATTGACGTAGTTAGGTGTGACAGGGCTCTTAGGCTCTATCACTAGGCCTTCAGTCAAGGTTTTCCCTTTGAAGCTAATATTAGGGTCTGCCTCAACATCTGGTTGACCAATGACATTACCTGATTGCCTTTATCTCCTTCTTAGGCTGATCACTTTAGTAAATCTATCTTGAATCCTTTTAGCCAGCCCGCCATCTTGTTTAGATTGGCTTGGATTGACAAATAAACTGTTAATAAGGTTAAGAGCTTCATAGTAGTTTAAGGTCTGAAAATTGAAGACTTCTTGCTTCCCTTGAATTCTTCGAAGAATAAGGGCTCTTTTGTCAGCATCATACTTCCACCCAATTATGTAGTTAGAAGTTCCTTGGGGTAGGGATGACATAGCCCTTAGAATACCTTCCTCAAAGAGACTCTGAATGAGAGAGTCTAGAGAGTCCACTTTAATGTGAACTTAAGGACGTTATTAAGTAGGGACAATTGCAAGTGAGGATGGTGAGTCCTCAATGTCTATACTCTTTGAAGAACTCCCAGGTACTATGATTGTTATGACTTTCTCCCCCTTTTTGGTAGCATCACCCTCTTGCATAGGTGAGCTAGGAGTTAGGTCAATCACATGCACATGTTTTTGTGTTCTTGGATGAGCTCTCCTTAAAGGTCTCTCATCTAGTTGTTCCCTAAGATGAGATATCACAAATTATTAATCATTGACCTAATTTGTAAGGTAATCACCTGAGATTCCAAGTGACTAACCTTAGAGACTAAATAGGTGCATGTTTTTGACAGTTTCTTCACCTATAGTCTCAAATTACCCTCTTCTTCATTAGAAGAATTAATGAAGAATAATTAGGGGATGAGATAATTAGACCAAAGTCTTCATTCTTATCACCAGCATCAGGTTTTTGGCTGCGGGATTTCCTCTACTCACTGACAGCTTGAAATGAAGTGTCAATGGGTTGAGTTGCCATGGTTGAGGTCTTAATGATGTAATCACTTGCAAAAGTGAGAGCCTCTTCCATATGGATCTCCTGAACAGGTTCAAGGAGATCCACCTCAGTGGTACGTGTATGATGTGGGCTAGATAGGGGAGATGCAGGAGCACTCATCTCTCTTTGAGTAGGTGAGGAGTAGAGAGACTTATGGTACTCACCGAATCCCATGTTTTCATCATTATAGAATTCAAGGTTAGGAATTGGTTGGTTGAGGTTTAAAGGCTGGGGATGGTAACTTTCAGCTGAAGGTTGTTCACTTGAGTGTTGAGATTCAGAGTGAAGGCTTAAGGCTATTAGGCTAATGAGCTCATAAGGCTGAGCATGAGGAACCACAACACTGATTCTTGATGAGATGGGAGTGGTTTGCTCCTCAGGAGAAGTGGAAGATCTAGTGTCCACTTCCTCCTTTATGGGTAGTGATATGGGAGCCTACACAAGCTGAATAGCTAGTGTAGGGGTTCATTTGGATTTTCTTTGGTAGGTGAGGGTGATTTGAAGTTGTTTGGGTGGTTGAGAGGTAGAAGGTGTGGGTTCAACACTAGCTTGTGTTGCTAAGTTTTCACCTTAAGCAATGAGCTCTAACATTTAGGGGATAAGGGTTGTTTCTACCCCAAAGAAACCAACAGTTGGCTTCTTCATTATTTTAAAGATGTCGGGCTTAATCTATCCCAATTTACCTATTTCCCTTAACCGTGAGCCCAGTTCATAATTATGAATGTATTTATATATATATATATATATATATATATATATATATATACTAAAAAACATGTAATACTCTAAGGAGTCCAAGTTTGCAAGTAAATTTGTACAGACAAATTGAGAGTACCTAAACTTGACCTCTTGAACCATTCCATGCACTATAAAGGAGAGATCCTTAGGAATCTGGTCCTAACCCCCATGCTTGTTAGACAAGCTGTGGATCACCACATGTAGTAAGTACTTGCACTGGGATAAGACCGTCCCTTTCTTGAAGGTCTTTACAGAGAAATCTCCTTCATAGCCTATCTGCTGAAAAGAGTGGTTAACAACTTTGTTTGGGAAGTACAATTCACCTTCCTCATCATCCAGCTGAAGAAGATTGTTGATGATGGCTTGAGTGATGAAGATTGTCTTTCCCTGCACTGTAGCAAACAGTGCCTTCTCCCCATCCATGATGACCTCTTAGTAGGTCTTTCGTAATTCAAGCAGATAATCCTCATAGAGAACAGAATCAATGGTTAGGATGGTGAAGTAGTTAGATAGAGCCAGAAATCAGCAAACCTTTGAGAAAGTAGGATCTTTCTCAGAGTTCAACAGTGCAACCTGATTGTGTTGCCTGTAAAGCTGTATAAAGAAATCAGGGTTGTTTCTACGGTTTAGGTTGGCCATTTGAGAAAGCTTAAGGGTGAAGGAAATGAAGAACCAAGGCGGTTTCTAGGTGAATTTAGGTTTAGCAAAGGTATAAAGGAAGAAAAGAAGAAAATAGGGGGGAACCGTTGGGTATATATATGAAATGGATCTCTGACAAAGTTAATAAAAAAGGATAAACTTTGAAATTCAGATGTTGGTCCCATCTCTGAAAAAGCAATTTCTTTTGGCCAAAAGTTAGTTTTCTTGGAAGTCTAAAATCTTCCAAAGGTATTTGAAAGTTTTGATCAAAAGCTTCCGAAGCCAAAATGGCTTCTAAAGATATTTCAAAGAGTTTAGGAAATTTTGCTTTAGAAGAGATTAACACTTGAAAGTTTTAATAAAACTTTCGAGAGTTAATTACTTTCGGAAGAAAAGTTTTCTTTAAAACATTAAGAATAAGTTAAACTTCGGAAGATATTTTGGAAATTTCTTCTGAAGGTAAATTTTCTTAAGTAGTTGTTTGTTTTGAAGACTTAAATTTCTTCCGAAGGTAAATAGATATCTTCCAAAGGATAAAAGATCAAAATTTTCAAAAATTTAAGGAATGTCTTCTAAAAAGATTTTTCTTTCAGAGTAAATAGAGACTTATGAAGGTGATAGAATTAACAACCTAGGACACACAGATTTTAGATATAATATGATTTAGTTTTAAAAAAAGCTACTCAAAGTTCATCATCCCAATAGCTGAAATAAGATATTTAAATCTATGTTAATCAAAAGTTTTGGTGAACAGATCAACATATTGTTCATTTGTGTTAACTTTGACTAGTTTGATTAATCCCTTCTCAAAGTTATCTCTAATCAAATGATACCTAGTATTGATGTGTATTGTCCATGAGTGCTACACAGGATTCTTTGTGATAGAGATAACACTATTGTTGTCTATGTGGATAGGAGTCTCCTTGAAATTAAATCCATAGTATAGCATCTGATTCCGAATCCAAAGCATTTGAGCACAACAGCTTGCAACATTAATGTATTCAGCTTCAACAGTTGATGTAGAGACATAAGATTGCTTCTTGCATTGCCATGAAACTACCCTTCTACCCAGAAACTGACATCCCCCTAATATAGACTTTGCATTGCATCCATAATAGTCACTATCTGTATATGCATACAAATTGAAGTCAGAATTCTTTGGATACCAAAGGCCAAGTGTTAAGGCACCTTTGAGATATCTTAAAATTCTTTTGAAAATGATTAGCTGTGACATCTTGGGGTTGGCTTTATATCTTGCACAAATACATGTAGCAAACATGATATTAGGCCTGCTAGCTGTAAGGTACATAAGAGACCCAATCATAGCCCTATAAAGATATTCATCTACATACTTCCCCTCAAGATCAGGACCAAGGGAGTGGTTTCTTGCTATGGGTGGCTTAGCAACCATACAATCAGTCATGTTGAATCTTTTAAGTTTGTCTTGAACATATTTTGACTGACTTATAAAGATGCCTTCTTTAACCTGCTCCACTTGAATTCCTAGAAAAAAATTAAGTTCCCCATGGCACTCATTTCAAATTTATCATTCACCAGCTTCTCAAAGTCTTTACAAAGCTTTAGATTAGTTGACCCAAAGATGATATCATCTACATATACTTGAACTAGCATTAAGTCATTTTCTTTTTCTTTGATGAAGAGATTTCCATATATAGTACCCCTTCTATAGCCATGTAGACAGAGATACTGAGATAGAGTCTCATGCCACTTCCTTGGTGCTTGGTACAGCCCAAAAAAGCTTTATCAAGCTTGTAGACATAATCAAGATGATCAGGATCTACAAACCTAGGTGGTTGTTTAGCAACACCTTTTCATTAATCATCCCATAAATGAAAGCACACTTGACATCAAGTTGGTAGACCTTGAAATTCTTTGCAGGACCGTTGACAGATTTGGTCACTTACAACACAACACACAATAAGGAGAGATTAATTTATTAAACTTAACAGATCAAATGGGGAACTAGAAATCAGTTATAATGATACTAAGAAACACAAGTAATTAAGAGACAGAACAAGAACAAAATAACACAAGTGTTTGGTTTTCAAGAATATTGTATATTGCTCTCTAGTTCCTTACAAGTGTTACAAAGCATAAAGAAAGATACAAAGGACCAGAGATACTTTATATGACATCCTATAGCTGGCCATACTTTGAAAGCCAGCTAGATACATGATCTAGACAACAACAAAATCAATGTAGAGTTAAAAGGCAGATTGCCTTTTGACTAGTGACTATGACATGCCATAGCTCACATCCTAATATATTACAAAAAGGATAAAATTATGTAAAGTAGAAAGAAACAGACTCAAGACCTTAATGTATAGTTTACCAAAAGTATGGACCTTTTTACCAACTTGTGAAAGTTGGTGAGTAAATCAGAGTTGCAGCGGAAAGGTGGTCAAGCTTTATGGTAAAAGGTACATCGGATAAAGCATGTAATTAAAAGTCTTCGGAAGAAATCTGTCTTCATAAATTGGCTTTGGCAGACTTTGTCTCTGAAGTTTCGGAAGACTTCATGTTTGGCTTCAGAAGATATTGGTCTTTGATTTGAAATATTTCACACTTAGAATGTTTTCTAATGCAGAATGTAAAACTTTTGAATCATTTTACTTCAGCACTTTGTGCATGCATGCAGGACAGACTGTTTAGATGTTTTGGATTGCATCTGCCTTATATGAAACCTTACATTCTTGGATGTAGCAAAAGCTAAGAATATCCTAACAGCTTCCGGTCTTGCAACAGGAGCAAAGACATTTGTGTAGTCAATTCCTTCTTCTTGTGTGTATCCTTGAACAGCTAGTCTGGCCTTGTTTTTGATGACAAATCCTCTATCATCCTTCTCATTCCTAAAAACCCATATGGTTCCTATAGTAGTCTTCCCTTGAGAAAGAGGACATAGGTTCTAAACCTTTTGTCTTTTAAATTGAAGCAGCTCCTCCTACATAGCTTCAACCCAACTTACATCCTTTAGAACTTTATCAATCTTATTAGGCTCTATCTGGGATAAAAAATACGAGTGAAGACAAACATTTGCATCGTGGGTTTGTCCTCTTATTTTTACCCCTGAATCAACATCTCCAATGATGTTTGAGGTACGGTGAGACTTGTGGATCCTTAGCTGAAGGTCACAACAAGTTGCTTAGAGTTATCTAAATTTGAGAAATTTAGATCGAGCATTAAGGTTTCTACCACAACATCAACACACTTATCAAGTGAAACTTGATCCAATAAGTGTGTGACATTATTGATGTTGTCTTTAGTGGGATGGTTATCAGCATCTAGAAATACTTGATCACTATCACCACCATCATTTTCTCCTACATTTGAAGTTTCTGCATCTGAGTTTTATGCCTCTAAGCTGGAATTTAAAGGCACCTCAGAGGTATCAACTGAATTCGTCATTGTTATGCTGATAGGTACTCTATTTGCAAGGTTAGTTAAAACTGGAGCTAAAGTTGTGTAGCTTGAAGGTCTTCTCAGCTCAAATCTTGAATCAGGATCACTTGTAGGTAGAATAACTGTTGACCCTGAAACATGCTCACAAGATTTGTTAAAATAGTTGGTAACTAAATTAAGATCAAATAGCCAATCGGGACTAGAACCATTCATACTAGGTGTGTGCTCATTGAAAGTCACATTGGATAACTACTCAACTACTTTGGTTCTGAGATTGTATACCCTATAAGCCTTGGCTTGAGAAGAGTATTCAATGATGTGTCCATCATCTGATTTCTTAGCAAACTTGGCAACTTGATCTTTGGTATTCAAGATGGTGAAAAGACATCCAAATGACCTGAGAAAACCAATGAAAGGTTTCCTCTTGTGCCAAAGTTCATAAGGAGTCTTACCATGTGTCTTAACTACTAAAACTCTATTTTGCACATAGCAAGCAGTGTTGACTGCCTCTGCCCAAAAGGTGATGGGTAGTTTAGAGTCAGAAAACATAGTTCTTGCAGCTTCAATAAGTGTCATGTTTCTCCTCTCAGCAACACCATTTTGCTGAGGAGTTATGGGAGCACTATATTGTCTTGTAATACCTACTTCATCATAAAATGTATCATGAATTTGGTTCTTGAATTCAGTTCCTTGATCACATCTTATGGTTTGAACTTGTGATCACATTGATTCTCAATCTTTAATATGAAATTTTTTAGAATATCAGGGGCCTGATCCTGAGTTTTAAGAAAGAAGACCCAAGTAAATCTTGTAAAGTCATCTGTGATAACCAAACGATAAGAGGTTCTTCTTAGACTTATTACACTGGTGGGGCCAAAGAGATCCATATTTAATAAGTGTAGGGAAGTAATGATGGAGTTTCTTTCCTTTGGTTTGTGAGATACCTTGTGTTGCTTCCCTTTCAGGCATGCAACACAGTGGTCATCACTTGTAACCACTTTTTTTGGCATTCTAGTTACCAAATCATTTTGAATTAGTTTATTCATGTTTTTAAAGTTTACATGGCACATTATTTTATTGCAAAGGAAAAACGCATCACTATTTGTTTTAGATAGAAAGCATGAAACTTCTCCTGAGGGAGATGTTTCTTGCGAATCCATCTTGTATATGTTCCCTTTTCCTGGGGGCTCTAAGCAGGATATGCTTATGAGGAATGACCACCCCAGGCTTGAGAACAATGCACTCACGCTCAGTAAAGAGTATGGTATGACTCTGATCATAAAATTTAGATACACTTAAAAGATTGTATCCAAGCTCCTTGACAAAGTTTACATTCTCAATGTTGAGCTTATCATTTGTGACTTTGTCCCTTCACGTAATGTAACCACCAGCATCTCCTACAAAAGAAACTGGTCCTTCATCAATCTTTTCAAATTTCTGGAGCAGTGACCTATTGCCTGTCATGTGCCTGGAACAACCACTATTAATGATCCATATGTTTTTGTTTGTCTTTAGTTGTCCCTACACAAAAGATATGGTTAGTTATATTTGGAAACCTAAGATTTATTGATGTTAGGCTTATCAAATGAAGTTGAAGACAATGCAACAGTAACAGATCCTATAGTCATGTTTTGAGGATCAGTTGTTGATGTTGATGGAGAACTTTCAGTCACTTGGTCTTTCTTTATCTTTCATATCACCTTTGGAAGCTTAGACTTGACCTTCAACACTTCAGAAGTTTTGCTAACTTCGGAAGTTTTGATGACTGGACCTTCGAAATATCTTGCTAACAGTACAACAGGCTTTAGTACTTTAGAAGTATTCTTTTCTTTCGATGCCAAATTTTCTTCCGAAGGCAATTTTTCACTTGCCTTTATCTTCATTTTGAAGCTTTCGAAAGGAAAATATTTTCCTTCCGAAGCTTACTTCTTTTTGGAACTCTTAGAAGTCTCTTTCTTGGCCATGTGGACAGTACCTTTTGAATTGTAAGGACAATCTTTAGCAAGATGAGAGGTACTTCCACACATGACATAGTCCATTTTATTCTTGTTAAGAGCATTCTTTTGTGAACAAGGATGAACTTGATCACTTTCCTTCTCCATCTTCATCTTTACAGATGCTATGGAAGTTCCTTTAGGGTGAGAACTTCCTTTGGAGCTGGATGGTTCAGGTTGTGTAGTAGTGGTACACAACTGATCAACCTTTTTCTTGTTACTAGGATGAGTTAGACGTAAACTAGAACTCCTGGTATTAGAGTTTAAGTTAGTGTCTTTTGTCTTCACCACCTCAAATCCTGCAGAGATAAAGACTTGTTTCTGCTTAGAATTAAAGGTGGTCTTGATCTCTTGACCCTTCTTTGTCTTTCTCTTGCTCTTCCTGATCAAGTTCTTTCTCATGGACTTGGTCATCCCAACCTTCTTACTCTCCTCAGAAAGATAGTGACCTTCTTAGAATCCTCTTCTTCACTTTTCTCAGAAGCATTATTCACTATCTCTTCTTCATTCTCTTCAATCAAGGGGTCTATGAGGGGAATCTTCACAAGTTCCACACCTAGGAGAACTTACAGACAAGACTTTGTGTGGAGGAGCTATCTCACAAGATCCCAGTCCTTGATTATTTTGATAACAAACTTTTGCATGCAAGGATGAGGATATTTTGTTCTTGAAGGTTTCTTCTTCAAGAACATATTTTTCAACCCTGGCTTTGATGATCACAACTTTAGCCTAGCATTTAGTCAACTTAGAGATGAGGTCTCTAATTTGAGTCCTGTAGTTTGTATGCTCATGTTTAAGAGTTGAAATAGTTTTCTCTATGTCCTCTATCTTTAGTTTATAATCATTTTAGCTCTTTTAAAATCAGATTTTAAGATATTTAAGATTGGATCTCATCTCTAAGTTTTAGGACATGTATCTATTAACTTTAGCAATACATTCAGGTGTACAGAGATGTTCCAATACCTTTGATTCATCATGGTCAACCATTAATGTTTGGTTGGGAGATTCATCTCCCACCTGAAAGCTCCAGTCAAAGCTTCCTTCTTGAAGAGAAACTGTAGCTTGCTACTTTGGCTTCTTATTCTGGGCGGCTTTCTTAATGTAGTTTGGTCTGGTTTGTGCTTTGCCACCATTTGTCCTTGGTTCCTTGCACTCCCTTGTAAAGTGACCCATTTCGTTACAATTGTAACACTTAACTTTGATTTTTTCTAGCCCAAACTTTCCACTGGCTGCATTGCTTGGAAACCTCCTCCTTGTCCTCTTATATAACTTCTTGGCTCTATGAGTAAGAAGAGCCATTTGCTGGACTATCTCCATGTACTCCAGGTCATCTGGATGGATACAATCCAGATCTTCAAGGGTGAAGAGAAAGTTGTCTGTGCTCTCATCAGAAGACACAAAAGCATGTGAAATGCTTGTCTCTTGGAATAGGCTTCCTTGAGTGTAGCATTCTTTTAGTGTCTTCGAGAAAGTGATGAAAGGACCCTTTTGTGATTTGTCAGGGTAGCATATAAGATGATGTTATTGTTCTATTCTATCCTTTTCAACCACATGAAGTGCTGAACTCAGTTAATTGTTGGAGTTATTATATGAACCTTGCATGTTCATCTCCATCTGGTATCCACTGAGAATACCATACAACTCTGTAAGAGTAAGAGTCTTAAGGTTCTCAGTTCTCTTGATAAAACACAATAATGTGTCTATTTTCTAGGAAGAGAGGACATAAACTTCCTTACAATGTTCGTGTTCTCAAGAGTCACTCCAACATCTATTAGAGTGTCCATAATCTCAACATACCTGAAGTATTTATAAGTCATGGTCTCACTTGTTTTAAAGGTGAAGTTCTTAAACTGCTATTTAAGAAGATCCTTCTTGTTATCCTTGGCTTCAGTTGACCACTCATACATCAGCTTCAGTGCATCCAATAGTAGTTTTGGCTGTTTTGCATTTCTTGAAGCCTTTGTATATGAAGTTTGGAAGAGTAGCTTGAAGGGCTGTCATGGCTTTTTGATCAATATCAACTTTCTTCTTGTCTTCATCAGAATAATCAGCCACAGCCTTTGGAATCATACCATCTCTAGCAGCAGCGTGCTTGGTATGTAAGGTCCTGAGACAACAGATTCCCACATCCTGGTGACTTGTGACTTGATGAACCCTTCCATTCATTGGCACCAAGTGTCAAGGTCTTAAGGAATGACCAATGGGGACTTTTCATGGTTCTAATTTCCATATCAGCTTTAGTGATAGCTGTTATTTGAAATATTAAGTATTTTATGTCTGTGAGGGATCTTAAGATGGTGAAATCTTACAATCAAGAGCCTGGAATGCTCTGATACCAATTGTAGGACTGTTTAGGAGGGTTTGTCACTTACAACACAAACACTCAATGAGAAGAGTGATATTAGAACATTTAATAGATCATATAAGAAATTGGTTAACATACAAGGATGCTACTTAGAACACATGTAAAATATGAGACATAACTAAGAACAAAACAACACAAGTAAATTGTTTTCAAGAATGTTTTATATTGCTCTCAAGTTCTTTTATAAGTGTTAAAGCACATATCTAAAGTTACAAAGACCTGAGATACTTTATACTACATCCTACAATCGGCCATGCTTTGAAGACTATCTGGAAACATTTGAACTAGACAACAAAATCAAATGTAAAGTCAAAAGGCAGATTGCCTTTTATAGTGATTATGACATGTCATAGCTCACATCCTAATATGTTATAAAAATGATAAAAGTACATAAAGTAGAAAGTACAGACTCAAGACCTCAAAGTATAGTTTACTAAAAGCATAGACTTTTTCACTAACTTGTGAAAGTTGGTGAGTCAACAGAGTTACAGTGGAAAGTGATCCAGCTTTATGGTAAAATACATAAGATAAAACATGTATTCAAAAGTCTTCGGAAGATAATATGTCTTCACTTCGTGGCTTCGAAAGACTTTGTCTTTGAAGCTTCGGAAGACTTTGTGTTTAAAGCTTCGGAATACTTCACATTAAGCTTCGGAAGATGTTGGTCTTGGTTTTAGAATATTTTACACTTAGAGTATTTTCTAGTGCATGGTGTAAAACTTTCGAAGCATCTCTACTTCTGTATTTCAATGCATGCATGCAAGAAGACTTTGGATGTTTTAAGTGCAATAGCCTTTACATAAATCTTACAAATACTTTTTAACAAATCCCAAACACACTATACAAGAATTTAAGGGTTTAAATATAATCAACTATAAAATCAAACTTAAGCACCCAACTACAAGACAGAGCATAAAAAAAACAAATTCAAAAGCAATCAAATTAAATGAAATATGATACGATAAAGACGCATAGAGAACAACCATAATATGTAAAATTTATTTGATTTCTTTGCATATTGTTTTTTGTTAATATTTCAAATGCAACTTAATTATACTTGACATGACCCAACATGACCCGGCCCGATCGAACGACTCGAAACTTTATTTATGTTGTTTTGTTACAAAATATATCTTACAAAATATAATCATAAAAAATGAGCTCGTGAAAAATAATTTCTGATTCCACCATTGCATTTATTCATATCTGGACTTGGTAAAATATATATATTTTTAATGTGTTTTCTATGCAGGGATTTACTATATGTTTGGTGAAGGTATGAACAATACTCATAACAAAGCACGACACAATGGTTTTATATATCAAAAGCTCCAAATTTTTTAAATATTATATAAATATACACGCATATTTGACCCAATTTGATTTTAAATAAAAATTATATCAAAACATATATAAACAATCATGTCATAACGATATATTTAGAATTTTATAAAACAATATATTTTAAATTTTAAGAGAAAAATAAAATATTTATAACAACTATTTATAATACTAGATATAATATACTAAGAAAATATAATAGTAATATTGAATTACTATATAAAATCCTCAATTAGTGAAATACAAAAGATCAAAAACCTTCACTAAAAGAATATCAAAAACAATGATCGTAACATAGCTATAACGGAATGATTAAAAAAAACAAATAATTTCAAGTTCAGATTAAAATCCTAGAACAAAGAAGAAAGAGGTTGTGTTTCTAAACTAAAGAAAATGATAGAAAGCGAAAAGAGTGAAAAATGAGTTCTCTCCACATCTCTATTCCCCGTCTACTTAAGTAGGCTCCACCTACACTTAGACTTGTACAAACCTATAACGGTTTGGGGTCCAAACCGAAACCGGTTTGGTCAACACCAATCAAAACCGGTTCGGCCCTAAATCGGTTAGGGTTGAAACCAGTTTCAATACTAAAAAACTCAACCCTATCAAACCGGTTTGGGTCGGTTTGGAAACTGGTTTGGGTTGGTTTGGAAACCGGTTCCGACCAAACCGATTCGCTTTTTTTTAATTCATATAATAATTATTTTTTTAAATTCAATGAATATTTAAATTTTTTGATTAATATA